>JAHHZJ010001431.1:0-192290 GCA_021437245.1 Aegilops speltoides | reverse complement strand
TGTTGATGACCGACACGTAAGCGCACCCCATGGTTCGTTAATCGTGGAAATCACTCTGGGACCCCAAAATAGTGAGTAATAGTCCACGAAACGGGCCAGAATCGGCCAAAACTGCCAGTGTTGATGATCGACACGTAAGCGCACCTTGGGGTTCAACAACTATGAAAATCGCTTCGGGACCCCAAACAGTGAGTAATAGTCCAAGAAACGGGCCAGAATCAGCCAAAACTGCGAGTGTTGATGACTGACACGTAAACGCACCCGGGTTCGTTAATCGTGGAAATCACTCGGCACCCCAAAATAGTGAGTAATAGTCCACGAAAACGGGCGAAATCGGCCAAACTGCCAAAGTGTTGATGACCAACACGTAAGCGCACCTTGGGTTCAACAACTATGGAAATCGCTCCGGGACCACAAAACAGTGAGTAATGGTCCATGAAACGGGCCAGAATCGGCCAAAACTGCCAGTGTTGATGACCGACATGTAAGCGCACCCCATGGTTCGTTAATCGTGGAAATCACTCTGGGACCCCAAAGTAGTGAGTAATAGTCCACGAAACGGGCCAGAATCGGCCAAAACTGCCAGTGTTGATGACCGACACGTAAGCGCAACTTGTGGTTCAACAGCTATGGAAATCGCCCCGGGACCCTGAAACAGTGAGTAATAGTCCATGAAACGGGCCAAAATCGGCCAAAACTGCGAGTGTTGATTACCGACATGTAAACGCACCCAGGGTTTGTTAATCGTGGAAATTACTCCGGGACCCCAAAAGAGTGAGTAATAGTCCACGAAACGGGCCAGAATCGGCCAAAACTGCCAGTGTTGGTGACCGACACGTAAGCGCACCTTGGGTTCAACAACTATGGAAATCGCTCCGGGACCCCAAAACAGTGAGTAATAGTCCGTGAAACGGGCTAGACTCGGCCAAAACTGGCAGTGTTGATGACCGACAAGTAAACGCACCCCAGGGTTCGTTAATCGTGGAAATCACTCCGGGACCCCCAAATAGTGAGTAATAGTCCACGAAACGGGCCAGAATCAACCAAAACTGCCAGTGTTGATGACCGACACGTAATCGCACCTTGGGGTTCAACAACTATGTAAATCGCTCCGGGACCCCGAAACAGTGAGTAATAGTCCATGAAACGGGCCAGAATCGGCCAAAACTGCAAGTGTTGATTACCGACACGTAAGCGCACTCCAGGATTCGTTAATCGTGGAAATCACTTCGGGACCCCAAAATAGTGAGTAATAGTCCTCGAAACCGGCCAGAATTGGCCAAAACTGCCAGTGTTGATGACCGACACGTAAGCGCACCTTGGCGGTCAACAACTATGGAAATCTCTTCGGGACCCCAAAACAGTGAGTAATAATCCAAGAAACGGGTTAGAATCGGCTAAAACTGCCAGTGTTGATGACCGACACGTAAACGCACCCCAGGGTTCGTTAATCGTGGAAATCACTCCGGGACCCCAAAATAGTGAGTAAAGTCCACGAAACGGGCCAGAATCGGCCAAAACTGCCAGTGTTGATGACCGACACGTAAGCGCACCTTGGGGTTCAACAACTATGGAAATCGCTCCGGGACCCCAAAACAGTGAGTAATAGTCCATGAAACGGGCCAGAATCGGCCAAAACTGCAAGTGTTGATTACCGACACGTAAGCGCACTCCAGGATTCGTTAATCGTGGAAATCATTTCGGGACCCCAAAATAGTGAGTAACAGTCCACGAAACCGGCCAGAATCGGCCAAAACTGCCAGTGTTGATGATCGACACGTAAGCGCACCTTGGGGTTCAACAACTATGGAAATCTCTTCGGGACCCCAAACAGTGAGTAATAATCCAAGAAACGGGTCAGAATTGGCTAAAACTGCCAGTGTTGATGACCGACACGTAAACGCACCCCAGGGTTCGTTAATCGTGGAAATCACTCCGGGACCCCAAAATAGTGAGTAATAGTCCACGAAACGGGCCAGAATCGACCAAAACTGCCATTGATGACCGACACGTAAGCGCACATTGGGGTTCAACAACTATGGAAATCACTCCGGGACCCCGAAACAGTGAGTAATAGTCCATTAAACGGGCCAGAAGCGGCCAAAACTGCCAGTGTTGATTACCGACACGTAAACGCACCCCAGGGTTCGTTAATCGTGGAAATCACTCCGGGACCACAAAATAGTGAGTAATAGTCCACGAAACGGGCCAGAATTGGCCAAAACTGCCAGTGTTGATGACCGATACGTAAGCGCACCTTGGGGTTCAACAACTATGGAAATCGCTCCAGGACCACAAAACAGTGAGTAATAGTCCATGAAACAGGCCAGAATCGGCCAAAACTACCGTGTTGATGACCGACACGTAAGCGCACCCCATGGTTCGTTAATCGTGGAAATCACTCTGGGACCCCAAAATAGTGAGTAATAGTCCACGAAACGGGCCAGGATCGGCCAAAACTGCCAGTGTTGATGACCGACACGTAAGCGCACCTTGGGGTTCAACAACTATGAAAATCGCTCCGGGACCCCGAAACAGTGAGTAATAGTCCATGAAACGGGCCAGAATCAGCCAAAACTGCCAGTGTTGATTACCGACACGTAAACGCACCTAGGGTTCGTTAATCGTGGAAATCACTCCGGGACCCCAAAATAGTGAGTAATAGTCCACGAAACGGGCCAGAATCGGCCAAAACTGCCAGTGTTGATGACCGACACGTAAGCGCACCTTGGGTTCAACAACTATGGAAATCGCTCCGGGACCACAAAACAGTGAGTAATGGTCCATGAAACGGGCCAGAATCGGCCAAAACTGCCAGTGTTGATGACCGACATGTAAGCGCACCCCATGGTTCGTTAATCGTGGAAATCACTCTGGGACCCCAAAGTAGTGAGTAATAGTCCACGAAACGGGCCAGAATCGGCCAAAACTGCCAGTGTTGATGACCGACACGTAAGCGCACCTTGTGGTTCAACAGCTATGGAAATCGCCCCGGGACCCCGAAACAGTGAGTAATAGTCCATGAAACGGGCCAGAATCGGCCAAAACTGCCAGTGTTGATTACCGACATGTAAACGCACCCAGGGTTCGTTAATCGTGGAAATTACTCCGGGACCCCAAAAGAGTGAGTAATAGTCCACGAAACGGGCCAGAATCGGCCTAAACTGCCAGTGTTGGTGACCGACACGTAAGCGCACCTTGGGTTCAACAACTATGGAAATCGCTCCGGGACCCCAAAACAGTGAGTAATAGTCCGTGAAACGGGCTAGACTCGGCCAAAACTGGCAGTGTTGATGACCGACAAGTAAACGCACCCCAGGGTTCGTTAATCGTGGAAATCACTCCGGGACCCCCAAATAGTGAGTAATAGTCCACGAAACGGGCCAGAATCAACCAAAACTGCCGGTGTTGATGACCGACACGTAATCGCACCTTGGGGTTCAACAACTATGTAAATCGCTCCGGGACCCCGAAACAGTGAGTAATAGTCCATGAAACGGGCCAGAATCGGCCAAAACTGCAAGTGTTGATTACCGACACGTAAGCGCACTCCAGGATTCGTTAATCGTGGAAATCACTTCGGGACCCCAAAATAGTGAGTAATAGTCCTCGAAACCGGCCAGAATTGGCCAAAACTGCCAGTGTTGATGACCGACACGTAAGCGCACCTTGGCGGTCAACAACTATGGAAATCTCTTCGGGACCCCAAAACAGTGAGTAATAATCCAAGAAACGGGTCAGAATCGGCTAAAACTGCCAGTGTTGATGACCGACACGTAAACGCACCCCAGGGTTCGTTAATCGTGGAAATCACTCCGGGACCCCAAAATAGTGAGTAAAAGTCCACGAACGGGCGAGAATCGACCAAAACTGCTGCGGTGTTGATGGACGACGTAAGCGCACATTGGGGTTCAACAACTATGGAAATCACTCCGGGACCCCGAAACAGTGAGTAAAATAGTCCATTAAACGGGCCAGAAGCGGCCAAAACTGCGAGTGTTGATTACCGACACGTAAACGCACCCCAGTGGTTCGTTAATCGTGGAAATCACTCGGGACCACAAAATAATGAGTAATAGTCCACGAAAGCGGGCGAATCGCCAAAAACGCCAAAGGTTGATGACCGATACGTAAGCGCACCTTGGGGCTCAACAACTATGGAAATCGCTCGACCACGAGCGGAGTAATAGTCCATGAAACAGGCCGAATCGCCAAAACGCCATGTTGAGTAACGTAAGCGCACCCATGGTTCGTTAATCGTGGAAATCACTCGGGACCCCAAAATAGTGAGTAATAGTCCACGAAACAGGCCAGATCGCCAAAACTGCCAATGTTGATGATGACCGTAAGCGCACCTTGGGGTTCAACAACTATGAAAATCGCCCGGGACCCAAACAGTGAGTAATAGTCCATGAAATGGGCGAATCGCCAAAACTGCGGTGTTGATTATAAACGCACCTGTGGTTCGTTAATCGTGAAATCACCCGGGACGCCAAAATAGTGTGTAATAGTCCATGAAACGGGCCAGAATCGGCCAAAACTGCCAGTGTTGATGACCGACACGTAAGCGCACCTTGGGGTTCAACAACTACGGAAATCACTCCGGGCCCCAGAAACAGTGAGTAATAGTCCATGAAACGGGCCAAAATCGGCCAAAACTGCCACTGTTGATTACCGACATGTAAACGCACCCAGGGTTCGTTAATCGTGAAAATCACTCCGGGACCCCAAAATAGTGAGTAATAGTCCATGAAACGGGCGAGAATCGCCAAAACTGCGGTGTTGGTGGCCCGACACGTAAGCGCACCTTGGGTTCAACAACTATGGAAATCGCCCGGACCCCAAAACAGTGAGTAATAGTCCGTGAAACGGGCTAGACTCGGCCAAAACTGGCAGTGTTGATGACCGACAAGTAAACGCACCCCAGGGTTCGTTAATCGTGGAAATCACTCCGGGACCCCAAAATAGTGAGTAATAGTCCACGAAACGGGCCAGAATCGACCAAAACTGCCAGTGTTGATGACCGACACGTAATCGCACCTTGGGGTTCAACAACTATGTAAATCGCTCCGGGACCCCGAAACAGTGAGTAATAGTCCATGAAACGGGCCAGAATCGGCCAAAACTGCAAGTGTTGATTACCGACACGTAAGCGCACTCCGAGATTCGTTAATCGTGGAAATCACCGGGACCCCAAAATAGTGAGTAATAGTCCTCAAACCGCCGAATTGGCCAAATCGCCGTTGTTGATGACCGACACGTAAGCGCACCTTGGCGGTCAACAACTATGGAAATCTCTTCGACCCCAAAACAGTGAGTAATAATCCAAGAAACGGGTTAGAATCGCTAAAACCGCGGTGTTGATGATCGACACGTAAACGCACCCGAGTGGTTCGTTAATCGTGGAAATCACTCCGGACCCCAAAATAGTGAGTAAAGTCCACAAACGGGCCGAATCGAATCGATTGATGACAAACAACTATGCGCACCCCAAAACGGTGAGTTGATGAAAGCCGAATCGCCAAAAGCGCCAAGCGCATGTAAGCACCCCCATGGGTTCAACAACTATGGAAATCGCCCGACCCCAAAACTTGTGGTTCAACAACTATGGTGAGTAATAGTCCATGAAACGGGCCAGAATCGGCCAAAACTGCCAAGTGTTGATTACCGACACGTAAGCGCACCCCATGGTTCGTTAATCGTGGAAATCACTCGGGACCCCAAAACAGTGAGTAATAGTCCACGAAACGGGCCAGAATCGGCCAAAACTGCGAGTGTTGATGACCGACACGTAAGCGCACCTTGGGGTTCAACAACTATGGAAATCGCTTCGGGACCCCAAACGGTGAGTAATAGTCCATGAAACGGGCCAAATCGCCAAACCAAAAATACACGAAGCGCACCTTGGCTGCGGTGTTGATCGAAATCCGACCCCAAAAGTGAGTGAGTAATAGTCGCACCCGCCAAAATAGGTTCGTTAATCGTCAACAACTATGGAAATCACTCCCCCAAAACAGTGACCCCAAAATAGTGAGTAATAGTCCACGTAAACGCGGGCGTTAATCGAATCACCCGACCCCAAAATAGTGAGTAATAGTCCACTCGCCGGTGTTGATGACCGACACGTAAGCGCACCTTGGGGTTCAACAACTATGGAAATCGCTCCGGGACCCCGAAACAGTGAGTAATAGTCCATGAAACGGGCCAGAATCGGCCAAAACTGCAAGTGTTGATTACCGACACGTAAGCGCACCCCAGGATTCGTTAATCGTGGAAATCACTTCGGGACCCCAAAATAGTGAGTAATAGTCCACGAAACCGGCCAGAATCGGCCAAAACTGCCAGTGTTGATGACCGACACGTAAGCGCACCTTGGGGTTCAACAACTATGGAAATCTCTTCGGGACCCCAAAACAGTGAGTAATAATCCAAGAAACGGGTCAGAATCGGCTAAAACTGCCAGTGTTGATGACCGACACGTAAACGCACCCCAGGGTTCGTTAAT
Organism: Aegilops speltoides; assembly: GCA_021437245.1. Taxonomy (NCBI): domain Eukaryota; kingdom Viridiplantae; phylum Streptophyta; class Magnoliopsida; order Poales; family Poaceae; genus Aegilops; species Aegilops speltoides. The sequence continues at coordinate 185,785 of JAHHZJ010001431.1, read as the reverse complement.
CGTGGAAATCACTCCGGGACCCCAAAATAGTGAGTAATAGTCCACGAAACGGGCGAATCGGCCAAAGCTCGGTGTTGATGGCCAAAACGTAAGCGCATATGATGATAGTCCATGAAGCGGGCGACATGTTGATTAGCGCACACGTGGGGTTCAACAACTATGGAAATCACTCGGGACCCCAAAACAAAGTGAGTAATAGTCCATTAAACGGGCCCCCAAGCGGTGAGTAATAATCCAAAACTGCGAATTGGCTAAAGCTGCGGTGTTGATTACCGACACGTAAACGCACCCCGTGGTTCGTTAATCGTGGAAATCACTCCGGGACCCCAAAATAGTGAGTAATAGTCCACGAAACGGGCCAGAATCGGCCAAAACTGCCAGTGTTGATGACCGACACGTAAGCGCACCTTGGGGTTCAACAACTATGGAAATCGCTCCGGGACCACAAAACAGTGAGTAATAGTCCATGAAACGGGCCAGAATCGGCCAAAACTGCCAGTGTTGATGACCGACACGTAAGCGCACCCCATGGTTCGTTAATCGTGGAAATCACTCTGGGACCCCAAAATAGTGAGTAATAGTCCACGAATCGGGCGAGAGTCGGCCAAAACTGCCAGTGTTGATGACCGACACGTAAGCGCACCTTGGGGTTCAACAACTGTGGAAATCGCTCCGGGACCCCGAAACAGTGAGTAATAGTCCATGAAACGGGCCAGAATCAGCCAAAACTGCCAGTGTTGATTACCGACACGTAAGCGCACCCCATGGTTCGTTAATCGTGGAAATCACTCTGGGACCCCAAAATAGTGAGTAATAGTCCACGAAACGGGCGAGAATCGGCCAAAACTGCCAGTGTTGATGACCGACACGTAAGCGCACCTTGGGTTCAACAACTATGGAAATCGCTCCGGGACCACAAAACGGTGAGTAATGGTCCATGAAACGGGCCAGAATCGGCCAAAACTGCCAGTGTTGATGACCGACATGTAAGCGCACCCCATGGTTCGTTAATCGCGGAAATCACTCTGGGACCCCAAAGTAGTGAGTAATAGTCCATGAAACAGGCCAGAATCGGCCAAAACTGCCAGTGTTGATGACCGACACGTAAGCGCACCCCATGGTTCGTTAATCGTGGAAATCACTCTGGGACCCCAAAGTAGTGAGTAATAGTCCACGAAACGGGCCAGAATCGGCCAAAACTGCCAGTGTTGATGACCGACACGTAAGCGCACCTTGTGGTTCAACAGCTATGGAAATCGCCCCGAGACCCTGAAACAGTGAGTAATAGTCCATGAAACAGGCCAGAATCGGCCAAAACTGCCAGTGTTGATTACCGACATGTAAACGCACCCAGGGTTCGTTAATCGTGGAAATTACTCCGGGACCCCAAAAGAGTGAGTAATAGTCCACGAAACGTGCCTGAATCGGCCAAAACTGCCAGTGTTGGTGACCGACACGTAAGCGCACCTTGGGTTCAACAACTATGGAAATCGCTCCGGGACCCCAAAACAGTGAGTAATAGTCCATGAAACGGGCTAGACTCGCCAAAAAGCCGGCAAGTGTTGATGACCGACACGTAAACGCATCCTGTGGTTCGTTAATCGTGGAAATCACTCCGAGACCCCCAAATAGTGAGTAATAGTCCACGAAACGGGCCAGAATCAACCAAAACTGCTAGTGTTGATGACCGACACGTAATCGCACCTTGGGGTTCAACAACTATGTAAATCGCTCCGGGACCCCGAAACAGTGAGTAATAGTCCATGAAACGGGCCAGAATCGGCCAAAACTGCAAGTGTTGATTACCGACACGTAAGCGCACTCCAGGATTCGTTAATCGTGGAAATCACTTCGGGACCCCAAAATAGTGAGTAATAGTCCTCGAAACCGGCCAGAATTGGCCAAAACTGCCAGTGTTGATGACCGACACGTAAGCGCACCTTGGCGGTCAACAACTATGGAAATCTCTTCGGGACCCCAAAACAGTGAGTAATAATCCAAGAAACGGGTCAGAATCGGCTAAAACTGCCAGTGTTGATGACCGACACGTAAACGCACCCCAGGGTTCGTTAATCGTGGAAATCACTCCGGGACCCCAAAATAGTGAGTAAAAGTCCACGAAACGGGCCAGAATCGACCAAAACTGCCAGTGTTGATGACCGACACGTAAGCGCACATTGGGGTTCAACAACTATGGAAATCACTCCGGGACCCCGAAACAGTGAGTAAAATAGTCCATTAAACGGGCCAGAAGCGGCCAAAACTGCCAGTGTTGATTACCGACACGTAAACGCACCCCAGGGTTCGTTAATCGTGGAAATCACTCCGGGACCACAAAATAATGAGTAATAGTCCACGAAACGGGCCAGAATCGCCCAAAACTGCCAGTGCTGATGACCGATACGTAAGCGCACCTTGGGGCTCAACAACTATGGAAATCGCTCCGGGACCACAGAACAGTGAGTAATAGTCCATGAAACAGGCCAGAATCGGCCAAAACTGCCAGTGTTGATGACCGACACGTAAGCGCACCCCATGGTTCGTTAATCGTGGAAATCACTCTGGGACCCCAAAGTAGTGAGTAATAGTCCACGAAAGCGGGCGAATCGCCAAAACTGCGGTGTTGATGACCGACACGTAAGCGCACCTTGTGGTTCAACAGCTATGGAAATCGCCCCGAGACCCTGAAACAGTGAGTAATAGTCCATGAAACAGGCCAGAATCGGCCAAAACTGCCAGTGTTGATTACCGACATGTAAACGCACCCAGGGTTCGTTAATCGTGGAAATTACTCCGGGACCCCAAAAGAGTGAGTAATAGTCCACGAAACGAGCCTGAATCGGCAAAAACTGCCAGTGTTGGTGACCGACACGTAAGCGCACCTTGGGTTCAACAACTATGGAAATCGCTCCGGGACCCCAAAACAGTGAGTAATAGTCCATGAAACGGGCTAGACTCGGCCAAAACTGCCAGTGTTGATGACCGACACGTAAACGCACCCCAGGGTTCGTTAATCGTGGAAATCACTCCGGGACCCCCAAATAGTGAGTAATAGTCCACGAAACGGGCCAGAATCAACCAAAACTGCTAGTGTTGATGACCGACACGTAATCGCACCTTGGGGTTCAACAACTATGTAAATCGCTCCGGGACCCCGAAATAGTGAATAATAGTCCATGAAACGGGCCAGAATCGGCCAAAACTGCCAGTGTTGATGACCGACACGTAAACGCACCCCAGGGTTCGTTAATCGTGGAAATCACTCCGGGACCCCAAAATAGTGAGTAATAGTCCACGAAACGGGGGCCAGAATCGGCCAAAACTGCCAGTGTTGATGACCGACACGTAAGCGCACCTTGGGGTTCAACAACTATGGAAATCGCTCCGGGACCCCAAAACAGTGAGTAATAGTCCATGAAACGGGCCAGAATCGGCCAAAACTGCCAGTGTTGATGACCGACACGTAAGCGCACCCCATGGTTCGTTAATCGTGGAAATCACTCTGGGACCCCAAAATAGTGAGTAATAGTCCACGAAACGGGCGAGAATCGACCAAAACTGCCAGTGTTGATGACCGACACGTAAGCGCACCTTGGGGTTCAACAACTATGGAAATCGCTCCGGGACCCCGAAACAGTGAGTAATAGTCCATGAAACGGGCCAGAATCGGCCAAAACTGCCAGTGTTGATTACCGACACGTAAACGCACCCCAGGGTTCGTTAATCGTGGAAATCACTTCGGGACCCCAGAATAGTAAGTAATAGTCCATGAAACGGGCCAGAATCGGCCAAAACTGCCAGTGTTGATGACCGACACGTAAGCGCACCTTGGGGTTCAACAACTATGGAAATCTCTTTGGGACCACAAAACAGTGAGTAATGATCCAAGAAACGGGCCAGAATCGGGCAAAACTGCCAGTGTTGATGACCGACACGTAAACGCACCCCAGGGTTCGTTAATCGTGGAAATCACTCCGGGACCCCAAAGTAGTGAGTAATAGTCCACGAAACGGGCCAGAATCGGCCAAAACTGCGAGTGTTGATGACCGACACGTAAGCGCACCTTGGGGTTCAACAACTATGGAAATCGCTCCGGGACCCCGAAACAGTGAGTAATAGTCCATTAAACGGGCCAGAATCGGCCAAAACTGCCAGTGTTGATTACCGACACGTAAACGCACCCAGGGTTCGTTAATCGTGGAAATCACACCGGGACCACAAAATAGTGAGTAATAGTCCACGAAACTGGCCAGAATTGGCCAAAACTGCCAGTGTTGATGACCGACACGTAAGCGCACCTTGGGTTCAACAACCATGGAAATCGCTCCGGGACCACAAAACAGTGAGTAATAGTCCATGAAACGGGCTAGACTCGGCCAAAACTGGCAGTGTTGATGACCGACACGTAAACGTACCCCAGGGTTCGTTAATCGTGGAAATCACTTCGGGACCCCAAAATACTGAGTAATAGTCCACGAAACGGGCCAGGATCGACCAAATCTGCCAGTGTTGATGACCGACACGTAATCGCACCTTGGGGTTCAACAACTATGTAAATCGCTCCGGGACCCCGAAACAGTGAGTAATAGTCCATGAAACGGGCCCGGATCGACCAAATCTGCAAGTGTTGATTACCGACACGTAAGCGCACTCCAGGATTCGTTAATCGTGGAAATCACTTTGGGACCCCAAAATAGTCAGTAATAGTCCATGAAACCGGCCAGAATCGGCCAAAACTGCCAGTGTTGATGACCGACACGTAAGCGCACCTTGGGGTTCAACAACTATGGAAATCTCTTCGGGACCCCAAAACAGTGAGTAATAATCCAAGAAACGGGTCAGGATCGGCCAAAACTGCCAGTGTTGATGACCGACACGTAAGCGCACCACATGGTTCGTTAATCGTGGAAATCACTCTGGGACCCCAAAATAGTGAGTAATAGTCCACGAAACGGGCCAGGATCGGCCAAAACTGCCAGTGTTGATGACCGACACGTAAGCGCACCTTGGGGTTCAACAACTATGAAAATCGCTCCGGGACCCCGAAACAGTGAGTAATAGTCCATTAAACGGGCCAGAAGCGGCCAAAACTGCCAGTGTTGATTACCGACATGTAAACACACCCCAGGGTTCGTTAATCGTGGAAATCACTCCGGGACCACAAAATAATGAGTAATAGTCCACGAAACGGGCCAGAATCGCCCAAAACTGCCAGTGCTGATGACCGATACGTAAGCGCACCTTGGGGTTCAACAACTATGGAAATCGCTCCGGGACCACAGAACAGTGAGTAATAGTCCATGAAACAGGCCAGAATCGGCCAAAACTGCCAGTGTTGATGACCGACACGTAAGCGCACCCCATGGTTCGTTAATCGTGGAAATCACTCTGGGACCCCAAAATAGTGAGTAATAGTCCATGAAACGGGCTAGGATCGGCCAAAACTGCCAGTGTTGATGACCGACACGTAAGCGCACCTTGGGGTTCAACAACTATGAAAATCGCTCCGGGACCCGAAACAGTGAGTAATAGTCCATGAAACGGGCCAGAATCGCCAAAACTGCCAGTGTTGATTACCGACACGTAAACGCACCCCGGGGTTCGTTAATCGTGGAAATCACTCCGGGACCCCAAAATAGTGAGTAATAGTCCATGAAACGGGCCAGAATCGGCCAAAACTGCCAGTGTTGATGACCGACACGTAAGCGCACCTTGGGTTCAACAACTATGGAAATCGCTCCAGGACCCCAAAACAGTGAGTAATAGTCCATGAAACGGGTCAGAATCGGCCAAAACTGGCAGTGTTGATGACCGACACGTAAACGCACCCCGAGTTCGTTAATCGTGGAAATCACTCCGGGACCCCAAAATAGTGAGTAATAGTCCACGAAACGGGCCAGAATCGGCCAAAACTGCCAGTGTTGATGACCGACACGTAAGCGCACCTTGGGGTTCAACAACTATGGAAATCGCTCCAGGACCCCGAAATAGTGAATAATCCATGAAACGGGCCAGAATCGGCCAAAACTGCCAGTGTTGATGACCGACACGTAAACGCACCCCAGGGTTCGTTAATCGTGGAAATCACTCCGGGACCCCAAAATAGTGAGTAATAGTCCACGAAACGGGGGCCAGAATCGGACAAAACTGCCAGTGTTGATGACCGACACGTGAGCGCACCTTGGGGTTCAACAACTATGGAAATCGCTCCGGAACCCCAAAACAGTGAGTAATAGTCCATGAAATGGGCCAGAATCGCCAAAACTGCCAGTGTTGATGACCGACACATAAGCGCACCTTGGGGTTCAACAACTATGGAAATCTCTTTGGGACCCCAAAACAGTGAGTAATAATCCAAGAAACGGGTCAGAATCGGGCAAAACTGCCAGTGTTGATGACCGACACGTAAACGCACCCCAGGGTTCGTTAATCGTGGAAATCACTCCGGGACCCCAAAATAGTGAGCAATAGTCCACGAAACGGGCCAGAATCGACCAAAACTGCCAGTGTTGATGACCGACACGTAAGCGCACATTGGGGTTCAACAACTATGGAAATCACTCCGGGACCCCGAAACAGTGAGTAATAGTCCATTAAACGGGCCAGAAGCGGCCAAAACTGCCAGTGTTGATTACCGACACGTAAACGCACCCCAGGGTTCGTTAATCGTGGAAATCACTCCGGGACCACAAAATAGTGAGTAATAGTCCACGAAACGGGCCAGAATTGGCCAAAACTGCCAGTGTTGATGACCGATACGTAAGCGCACACTACTAGGGAAAAGGCTATACACAGAATCTTAGCAGCAGCGCGGTTCAAAAAACAGCGCTAGTGCTATTTAGCGATGAGAGCTATTAGAAACCGCTACTGAGACACAAACTTAGCGATGGCGCTGTTGAAGAAAAAGCGCTACTACTAATATTCCCATTGGTAGAATGCTAGGCTACGCATAGCGATGGCGATCTTAGCGTAAACGCTCTCGCTACATCACAGCTTAGCGCTGTTTCGAGGAAGAGCGCTACTACTAACAAAAATAAAATAAGATGATAAACAAATAGAAAGTTAAATGAAAATGAAAAAATAGAAAAGGAGAAAGGGAAAAATAAAATGTAAAGCAAAATAAGCGAAAAAGTGAAAAATCGGAGGAAGGCATAGCAGCAGTGTTTGTTTGTAAGAAGCGCTATAGCTAACGTGGCTGCAGCGCGCCCTAGACCCCGCTATAGAAACAGAATAGGAAATTAGCTATAGCAGCAGCGCTTTAATGAAGCGCTATAGCTAACTTAGCTATAGCGCGCTTTTGAAAGCGCTACCGCTAAGTTTGACTTAGCCAAAAACCGCTTCCCCCCGCCACCACTTCCCCAAATCCTCAAACCCACCCAGCGCCCGCCGCCTCCCGATTCGTCGCCCCACACTTCGCCGCCGCCGACGACGCTGCGCCACAGAGCCGTCTTGCGCGTCGACGACACCGAGCCGCCCCAACGCCACGGAGTCATGGCTGCTCGTCAACGCCACCGAGCCGCCGTCGACGCCACCTTCCTCGCTGTCACCGGAGACGCCCTGCCTCCTCGCCGTCACCGGAGACGCCCCTGCCTCCTCGCCACACACTGCCTCCGCCGCCACCACGGAGCCATCATCTGAAGCCCCACCCTCCTCTCTCTCTCATGCATAGGTTAGCCAGTTTTTAATTAGGTTAATTATCTAGGTTTTAGGGCAAAAATTTAGTTAGGGCATTGACAGAGAAGTAGTTAGGTTAACTAGTTTAATTAGGTTAATTATCTAGGTTAGTGCAAAAACTTAGTTAGGGCTTTGACAGAGAACTAGTCAGGTTAACTAGTTTAATTAGGTTAATTATCCATGTTAATTAGTGCAAAAATTTATTTTAGGCTTTGACAGAGAACTAGCTGCGTTAACTAGTTTAATTAGGGTTAATTATCTAGGTAAACTAGATTAACTAACTAGGTTAAATAGGTAGGTTAATTAGGTTCGTTGGATTAAGAATCTAGGTTAAGTAGATTGGCAAAGGTTTTTGATTTTTCAAAAGACCACTATTTTTCAAGGAAAAGAATTTAGGAAAATTTTATTTTTCATTGAAGTGGTCATGTCATATCTTTTCATTGAAGTTGTTCGATTGTGCCCAAGTGGTGGCTTTGTTGTTTCCAGGGAATGATGCTGAGTGGCCTATGTTTTGCCGGAATGTTGATTCATTTCTGTTCCGGCAAATTTCAGGTTCTCGATTTGTCCACTTTTAGCAAAGGTCATGCGAAATTTCCGTGAATTTCGGCATGACTTGTGCTACAAACTAGGACATATCGAGTGCCCGGATTTGCCGCACCAAGAAGGAGTCAACATTCCTGCAAAACAATAGTCCTTTTAATGTTATTATTCATTTTATTAGGTCTAGAATTAATTGACTAGATTTAATCATAGGAAACATGGCTAGCAACGATGAAGGACAGGGTTACGGTGATTATGACGACGTCTACCGGGCGGCGATTTAATTTTTAGCTTTACCGACGATCAACAGATGTTGTTCTTGGGCCCGACATCGGGATCGAGACCGACACGCAGACCGGTCTTTGAGACCGATCTGCAGACCGGTCTTTGAGACCGACACCGGCGCTGAGATTTAGACCGCATCAAGACCGCATCGAGACCGGTGCTGCCTCGGGAGCGGATCCGGTGTAGCACCGAAAGCGAAGAGGCAACGGGTTCCTAACAGACTCGGGACTACTAGACTGGTGGTCATGGAGGTGGACAACGGCAATTTTGAGCCAAAGGCGCCGAGAAAGCAGCAGCGTGCTACGGCAATCAAATAGGCTGCATCATACGGACAACCGCCACCATCAACGATGAGAATCTAAAGAAGATAGAAAATATGAGGAGCTCCCTACTAAAGAAGTTTCACGGATATTCTTGTTCCGGGCGGAATGAGAAGGATTATGAAGATCCGCACAATGACCCGCAATGAAGAAGATAAACAAACACGCCATGACCAAGTTTAGCAACGCTTGGCGCTGGAAAAATCGAGTGAAAGCAAAGATCAACGAAGGGAACCCTACTCCGGGATTGTAAAGGAAAGTCCAACAATCACGGAAGAGCAGTTCAAATATTCAAGGAGGCTTGCGAGGCGAAGCTGCCAAAGAAAAGTCTAAGTACATGAAGGGGCTTCAAAGAGGAACATTGGGACCCACCACCTCGGAAGCCGTGGTTACGGCGGAAAGAGGTCCAAATGGGCCAAGGAGGACGCGAAGCCGCGAGTCCGGCATCCTGACACCTTGGCGGATTTCACCGTCCCGCAGGGCGTGGCGTCCCGAGGGCCCGCCACCGTTGGGACCCATCAAGAAGGTTTATGAGACAACACCGGTCGTTACGGAGTTCATGAGACTACTGGTAATTTTAGTTTCGATCAATTCGACCGCACATGTTAGTCATATTTGTAAACGATCCTTGTGCCTTTTGCGAGAGAGCAACGCCGGATTGCGGCCAAAGCGACTTCGCCGTCGAGGCATTGGCGAGGCCAAGTGGGACACTCCATTCAACCGGCGTTGAACATATTGAAACGACAACTGGTGGATACTCGACCGTCGTATGGACGCGTGCACGGTGTCGGAGACGGCGCCACGTGGAAGAAGTACTACCATGAGACCACGGAGGAGAGAAAGGAAAGACGGAGGTTAACTGAAGAAAATATCGACAAGAAGGTTGAGATTGTGGTTGAGAAGAAATCATCTCGACGATGCATAGCAGCGATAGCTGCCGCAAAACAAAGCGATTGCAGATTTATCTACTTCCTTGGTGACGGGCGTTCACACTTGGACAAGGAAAATCCAAAAAATGCAGAGGACTTTCCCTTGCGACTTCTTGGCAGCACATGCTCCCGCACCGGCTCCGCACCTGCTCCCTTTGGCTCCGCACCAGCTGCCGCACCGGACGTGCTCGGTGGTGCCTCCTCTTTAGCTGAGCTCGGCGCCCTCACGGTATCTTCCACGGCCCCTTCAATATAAATGTATAATCTCCGTTTTCGTTGCCTTTGGAGGTCTCACGTCGCAGACTTTTTTTGCAGGTCGACGAAACCCGTACACCATATTGTACACCATCGGCGAATGAAGGTGGGCGTGGGGAAGGGGACGATAATGGAGCCGAAGAACCATTGTTCCACAGCCGCCGATCCCCGAACGTCTTCAAGGTTTCCGTGGCGATGTCAAACCGGCCACGAGAATTTGCCTCCTCTAATACTAGTGGGGATGACGACGAGACCCGCGGCTTGGTGATTGTTGCAATGGGTGGGTCTGTTGTGGCCAAAGAGTCTGCTTCGTGCGAGGCGGCCGAGCACACCCACGAGCACGCAGCCTCAGCAAGGTATGAACATCAACACCCCACCTACCCAATTAGCGTCGGGTGTCGGGTTGGGTGATAGCGGACGGGTAAGCAGGTGGCTCCATTAGAGGCTGATGGCGTCGCCATGGATGAGGATGAGGATGACGATGGCGCTGAACAAGATGTCTATCTGGCGCCTCCTCGTGGTTTGAGCATCATGAGTCGGTGCTCGAATTACCGTCTCAACGTGTTATTGACGACCATCCGGTGGTAAAGAAGCCTAGGAAGAGAGCGAGGAAAGGCAAAAAAGCTGATTCTATGATCCAGCCGCCTCAGCAGCCTCGGCTTCGGGACCATGTAGATATCCCCGATGCGGATAAATGGCATATCCCCGGTAAACCAATCCTACCTGAAACAGCGCTACGGGCCAGATTCGGCGATCTGAGGAGACTTCATGACGATGTGCTGCGGGTAGAGAAAGGCCCATCGCCTCAAAAGATCCAGGATACCCACTCTACGTGGTTAATATTCCGCAGCAAATGTCGTACATCAAGGGCTTCCCCGCGGATAAGTTCTTCCTCCGATTCGATTACATATTCGACATGTTTCACGTGAAGAAGCTGGATTTTACTTTTGTCCGCCTTTATGCCTTGCACATGAGCTACATCATTGGGGTTGAGCAGATAGCTCATATCGTGTCGCTGACCCATACTACATGCACGAGGCCTTCTTGGGAGTCTGTGCACAGCATCGTGAATCTGCGAGGATTACATCGTCGGTTTCATGCTCGCCAATAAGGACAAGGAGGCGATTCTCGTGCCTTATCATCCGTGTAAGTAATCCGCGCTGCTATCCTTCCTTCGATTTCAATAATTCATTTGCATGGTGGAGGCTATTTAATTTGAGGTGTACTTATTTTGCTTGGCGGCGCGCGCCCGTCCTCATCATCCTCTACCCCGATTCACCCACGCTTTTACTTGGACTCGTCAAGAACATTCACAAAAGGATTACACCCACATCAAAGATGTTCTCGACGGTGCTATGTTTTACTACCAAGCAAGGGGTGGAGATGTTAGGGACAAGAAGAAAAGGCGGCGAGCACGCCTTCAGCCATAAGACCGACTTCTGCTGCATCCAAGAACCAAACGATTCTCTTAATGATGGATTCTATGTCCTACACCACATGCCGGAGTACCGACGGGATCACCGAACCTTCACATGGCACCTAAATCTAGCGATGCCCATATTCGCAATGGGCAAAGGACATAGGAGATATCGAGGATCATCGACTTGAGCTGAGTTCTATAACATCCAGCGAACTTGCCCAAATCATCATGAATGAGGTCGTCGGAAAACAGGGATGTTCCATGCGAGAAGGACAAATGTCGCGGAAGGCGTCCGAACATGGATAGCCTCACAGCGTCTCGACATGAAGCCTTTCACAAAGCTCGATGACTATCTCCCTGACTTGGATGGATGGCACGACATGCTGGAGTGATTGTCGATATATGACAATGTGTCCGTTTAGTCCATAGTTTCTTTTATGACAAAACTTTGAGTTATGCACGGTGAAACTTTATTTGTGATGTAATTAAACCGTCCTCCTCGACTAGCGAAAATCACTCTAGTTAGGTCATTTGGGTACGATGAACTTTGTTATTTATGCTTATGATATGTTGTTTCTATTTTTGCCAAGTCTGTCTCTTTGTGTTGCTCAACTATATATGTTGCATATCATCGACTCATGTGACGATGCAGGTGCATAGATCATAAATGGCGAAGAAGTGCTACGCCAGAGTATATATACGACAAGTGGCGGAGTGAAAGGCCAAGGTGTACGGTTTTCGGTTTCGAGCGACACGATACTTAGTTTAGGTTCACGCTAATGCGAGAGAGGATCTGAACTCATGTACTCAAAGTGATAGCTATTCTCATGTATATCATTGTTTAGATGGATGACGATGTATTTGCAAGTAATCGAGACTTGTATCGCTATTTTCGAGATTGATGGCGAGATCGAGACCACTTTGTGTTGGATGATGATTATGATGATGACATGATTTGATGAGACTAATTGTATGTATATGCTATGATTACATTTGTATGTGGATGATATGCTAAAGATTATTGTATAAAGCCTATTCAAATGCAAAACAAATAAAAACAAATCTGCAAGGAAAAAACTAATAAAACTAGTAGTAGCGAGGGGGATTTAGCGATGGCGCCGGCTTACCAAGAGGCGCTTACACCAAAACGGCGCTGCAGCTAATACCAATGGCGCCCTTGTCTAAACCAAGCTGCAGCAATTAGTGTAGTAGCGATGGCGTGTGTCAACACGCGCTACTGCTACACGTTAGCAGTAGCGCCTTATTAGTAGCGCCGGTACCCGCGCTACTGAGGGTGCCCAAACCCGCGCTGCTGCTAGGCTTTTCCCTAGTAGTGGCACCTTGGGGTTCAACAACTATGGAAATCGCTCCGGGACCACAAAACAGTGAGTAATAGTCCATGAAACAGGCCAGAATCGGCCAAAACTGCCAGTGTTGATGACCGACACGTAAGCGCACCCCATGGTTCATTAATCGTGGAAATCACTCTGGGACCCCAAAATAGTGAGTAATAGTCCACGAAACGGGCCAGGATCGGCCAAAACTGCCAGTGTTGATGACCGACACGTAAGCGCACCTTGGGGTTCAACAACTATGAAAATCGCTCCGGGACCCCGAAACAGTGAGTAATAGTCCATGAAATGGGCCAGAATCGGCCAAAACTGCCAGTGTTGATTACCGACACGTAAACGCACCCCAGGGTTCGTTAATCGTGGAAATCACTTCGGGACCCCAGAATAGTAAGTAATAGTCCATGAAACGGGCCAGAATCGGCCAAAACTGCCAGTGTTGATGACCGACACGTAAGCGCACCTTGGGGTTCAACAACTATGGAAATCTCTTTGGGACCCCAAAACAGTGAGTAATAATCCAAGAAACGGGTCAGAATCGGGCAAAACTGCCAGTGTTGATGACCGACACGTAAACGCACCCCAGGGTTCGTTAATCGTGGAAATCACTCCGGGACCCCAAAATAGTGAGCAATAGTCCACGAAACGGGCCAGAATCGGCCAAAACTGCCAGTGTTGATGACCGACACGTAAGCGCACATTGGGGTTCAACAACTATGGAAATCACTCCGGGACCCCGAAATAGTGAGTTAATTATTAGTCGTTTTGGTCAGCAATTGAAATTGTTGCGGATTGATCTGCCTCATATCTCTGTGTTTTCTCTGAGCTGAAGAATTGCCTTGGTTTTTCTGTATCAGTCTTATTTCTTGAAGATCATCTTCTGGGTTTCATAATACTAAATATTTAGCCAATGTACATTTGTTTCCTGTTACCAAGTATTGTTGCAGCTGACGATTAAATGTGGCAGATCATCCTCTCAATTTTGCTCCCCGCGATTGTGTAGTGGTCTACTTAAATCGTTAGCAATGTAGATGCCCCTTGGTCTCCGTTTACCGAAAAAGGGTTTCCCCCCGCTTTGTATACAAAGCAACCAACCGAATCATACAGGATAGGTCTTTGGCGGAAGCAACACGAGACGCCCAAAAGAAACAACAGAGAAAGAGCAAAAGAAACAAATGCCGACAACGGCGGATCAACAAAAATGAAGAAGCCTCGCGATCACTAGGCCCACCGGTCTCATCCACTAGGCTCCAAGACTCCGAAGCGCCGGCACCAATCAACACCTCCAAGAAGGATCGCGACGATGACGACGCTGCTGCCAAGGGTTTCCCCCTGTACATGACGAGGCGATAGGAAGAGTAGCCCCCGACGCCCTCCAGGAAGGTCAGGCGGCACCCACAGGCGCCACCGCGCCGGGGTCGGCCACGCCGACAGGGGTTTCCCCCGATCCCAACCCGCACCTCGGGCGCTCCGGATCCCGCCACCAAACCAACCACCACCCTACGCCAACTCGGTCATGAGGCCTCCATGCCGTCTCACCACGGCACTGCGAAGTGAGAACAACACGACGAAGAATCAGAGCCGGGACTAGGGCATCAGCACCATCGGCACGCGGGAGGGCCCCACCTCCACCGTCAGCGACAATAGCCGTCCGGACGCAATAGCAGGAGCACACCAGGCCCGTAGGCCCACAGGCCCGGCCGAGCCCTCGTGGGCCCGTAAAGCTCCTGCCTTCGTGCTGCTGCCGGCACGCCATCGGCGCCGACGCCCCAAGTCCGAGCCGCTCCTCCTCCTCACCGCGCCGCGAACACGAGACCATGCCGGGGTCAGCCCCGGGGCCCAGATGGGGCCAGCGTGCGGATCTAGGCGGTAGCGTCGGCGGCCACCCGCACCACCACGCCGCCCGCCGCCAAGGAGTGGCGCCACACACGCCGACCGCCGGCCGCTACCGCAGGGACGCGGACCGCAGCCAAGCCGGGCTGCACCGCCGCCGCCTCCTGCCCGGGAAGGGAGCACGCGTGCTGGGGCTCGAAGACCCGCCGCGCCGCCAGCCCCCAGCCAGCGCTGGCGCGCCAACGGCGCAAGGGGGAGATGGGAGGGCGGGACCAGCAGGCGAGGCGCGCGCCGCCTCGAAACCTCCCGGGAGGCGGCGCGAGGCGGCCAAGACGGAGGGGGGGTAGGGCGGAAGGGGGGCGGAGGCGGGGGGCGGGCCGGCGGTCGGCGGCGGCGGGAGGGGAGTGGGGGAACCCTAGCGCGAGCGCGAGAGCCCTCTAGGATCGTCTCCGTTTATTCAACCGAATAATTGAATTGTCTTTTTATTGAGGTCTTCAAATTTAGAGATTACCCAGTTGCCCTTTTAATACAAATGATTTAGAAAATGTACAGCTGGTTCCTGTTTCTATGTTTTGTTTTAGCTGACAGTGAAATGAGGCATATAATCCTCCTTGTTGACTAGCAAGTTGCACCTGATTTTTGGAAGAGCTTACAACAGTAGTTAAATTGAATGATTGCATTATAGTCAACTTTCTAGTCAATGTTCTGTTGCAGGCTTGCAGGGCTTCGCCTAAGCAATATGACCGAGGTGTAATATCGTGCGTTTCGCCTAGTCAAGGTTTTATTGATGTTCTCCTGTCACAGGGCTTCGCCTAACCACCGCTACAATATGACCGAGGTGTAATATCGTGGAGGGAGGCACCGCACACGGCTAAGGAACGACCAATGATCAACTTGTGTGTTCTAGGGTGCCCCCCTACCCCCGTATATAAAGGAGGGAGGGAGGAGGTGGCCGGCCCAAGGGGGGGCGCCATAGGAGGAGGAAACCTACTCCAAGTAGGTTTCTCCTCTTTTTCCTAATCCAAGTTGGAGGGGGAAGGAAGGAGTACTAGTAGTAAGAAGGAAGAGGGGGAAGGAGAAAGGAAAGGGGGGGTGGCCCCCCTCCCCAATTCGGATTGGGCTTGGGGGGGCGTGCCCCCCTCCCTTGCTCCTTCTCCCTTCCCTCCACTTGGGCCCAATAAGGCCCATATACTTACCGGGGGGTTCCGGTAACCTCCCGGAGCTCCGGTATATTCCCAAACTCTCCCGGAACCTTTCCGGTGTCCAAATATATCCGTCCAATATATCAATCTTTATGTCTCGACCATTTCGAGACTCCTCGTCATGTCCGTGATCACATCCGGGACTCCGAACAACCTTCGGTACATCAAAATACATAAACTCATAATATAACTGTCATCGAAACCTTAAGCGTGCGGACCCTACGGTTCGAGAACAATGTAGACATGACTGAGACACGTCTCCGGTCAATAACCAATAGCGGGACCTGGATGCCCATATTGGTTCCTACATATTCTACGAAGATCTTTATCGGTCAAACCGCACAACAACATACGTTATTCCCTTTGTCATCGGTATGTTACTTGCCCGAGATTTGGTCGTCGGTATCCAATACCTAGTTCAATCTCATTACCGGTAAGTCTCTTTACTCGTTTCGTAATACATCATCTCATAACTAACTCATTAGTTACATGCTTGCAAGGCTTAGGTGATGAGTATTACCGAGAGGGCCCAGAGATACTTCTCCGACAATCGGAGTGACAAATCCTAATCTCGAATTATGCGAACCCAACATGTACCTTCGGAAACACCTGTAGAGCACCTTTATAATCACCCAGTTATGTTGTGACGTTTGGTAGCACACAAAGTGTTCTTCCGGTAAACGGGAGTTGCACAATTCTCATAGTTACAGGAACATGTATAAGTCATGAAGAAAGCAATAGCAACATACTAAACGATCAAGTGCTAGGCTAACGGAATGGGTCAAGTCAATCACATCATTCTCCTAATGATGTGATCCCGTTAATCAAATGACAACTCTTTTGTCCATGGCTAGGAAACATAACCATCTTTGATAAACGAGCTAGTCAAGTAGAGGCATACTAGTGACACTATGTTTGTCTATGTATTCACACATGTATTATGTTTCCGGTTAATACAATTCTAGCATGAATAATAAACATTTATCATGATATAAGGAAATAAATAATAACTTTATTATTGCCTCTAGGGCATATTTCCTTGATCTCCCACTTGCACTAGAGTCAATAATCTAGTTCACATCATCATGTGATTTAACACCAATATTCATATCTCATATGATTAACACCCATAGTTCACATCGTCATGTGACCAACACCCAAAGGGTTTACTACAGTCAACAATCTAGTTCACATTGCTATGTGATTAACACCCAAAGAGTACTAAGGTATGATCATGTTTAAGTTCAATTAATCATATTACTTAAGAACTCCCACTTAGACAGACATCTCTCTAGTCATCTAAGTGATCACGTGATCCAAATCAACTAAACCATAACCCATCATCACGTGAGATGGCGTAGTTTTCAATGGTGAACCTCATTATGTTGATCATATCTACTATATGATTCACGCTCGACCTTTCGATCTCCGTGTTCCGAGGCCATATCTGCATATGCTAGGCTCATCAAGTTTAACCTGAGTATTCCGCGTATGCAAAACTGGCTTGCACCCGTTGTAGATGGACGTAGAGCCTATCACACCCGATCATCACGTGGTGTCTGGGCACGACGAACTTTGGCAACGGTGCATACTCAGGGAGAACACTTCTTGATAATTAGTGACAGATCATCTTAAAATTCTACCGTCAATCAAAGCAAGATAAGATGCATAAAGGATAAACATCACATGCAATCAATATAAGTGATATGCTATGGCCATCATCATCTTGTGCTTGTGATCTCCATTTCTGAAGCACCGTCGTGATCACCATCGTCACCGGCGCGACACCTTGATCTCCATCGTAGCATCGTTGTCATTACGCCATCTATTGCTTCTACGACTATCGCTACCGCTTAGTGATAAAGTAAAGCAATTACAGATGCGTTGCATTTCATACAATAAAGCGACAACCATATGGCTCCTGCCATTGCCGATAACCGGTTACAAAACATGATCATCTCATACAATAAAATATAGCATCACGTCTTGACCATATCACATCACAACATGCCCTGCAAAAACAAGTTAGACGTCCTCTACTTTGTTGTTGCAAATTTTACGTGGCTGCTACGGGCTTAGCAAGAACCGTTCTCACCTCGCATCAAAACCACAACGATAGTTTGTCAAATAGACTCCGTTTAACCTTCACAAGGACGGGCGTAGTCACACTCGGTTCAACTAAAGTGAGAGAGACAGACACCCGCCAGCCACCTTTAAGCACGAGTGCTCGTAGCAGTGAAACCAGTCTCGCGTAAGCGTCTGGCGTAATGTCGGTGCAGGCCGCTTCATCTCACAATACCGCTGAACCAAAGTATGACATGCTGGTAGGCAGTATGACTTATATCGTCCACAACTCACTTGTGTTCTACTCGTGCATATAACATCAACGCATAAAACCTAGGCTCGATGCCACTTGTTGGGGAACGAGTGATTTCAAAAATTTCCTACGCACACGCAAGATCATGGTGATGATATAGCAACGAGGGGAGAGTGTTGTCTACGCCCTCGTGAGACCGAAGCGGAAGCGTTGACGCAACATAGAGGAAGTAGTCGTACGTCCTCCCGGTCCGACCGATCCAAGCACCGTTACTCCGGCACCTCCGAGTTCTTGACACACGTACAGCTCGATGACGCACCCTCGATCTCCGATCCAGCGAGGCGCCGAGGAGGAGTTCCGGCAGACGACGGCGTGGTGGCGATCTTGATGTTCTCTGTCGCGAGGCTTCGCCTAAGCGCCGCTACAATATGACCGAGGTGTAATATCGTGGAGGGGGCACCGCACCCGGCTAAGGAACGATCAATGATCAACTTGTGTGTTCTAGGGTGCCCCTACCCCGTATATAAAGGAGGGAGGGAGGAGGTGGCCGCCAAAGGGGCGCCATAGGAGGAGGAAACCTACTCCAAGTAGGTTTCCCTCTTTCTAATCCAAGTTGGAGGGAAGGAAGGAGTACTAGTAGTAAGAAGGAAGAGGGGAAGGAGAAAGGAAGGGGCCGCCCCCCCCCAGTCGGATTGGGCTTGGGGCGCGCCCCTCCCTTGCTCCTTCTCCTTCCCTCCACTTGGGCCCAATAAGGCCCATATACTTACCGGGGTTCGGTAACCTCCGAGCTCAGATATTCCCAAACTCTCCGGAACCTTTCCGGTGTCCAAATATATCCGTCCAATATATCAATCTTTATGTCTCGACCATTTCGAGACTCCTCGTCATGTCCGTGATCACATCCGGGACTCGAACAACCTTCGTACATCAAAATACATAAACTCATAATATAACATCCATCGAAACCTTAAGCGTGCGGACCCTACGGTTCGAGAACAATGTAGACATGACCGAGACACGTCTCCGGTCAATAACCAATAGCGGGACCTGGATGCCCATATTGGTTCCTACATATTCTACGAAGATCTTTATCGGTCAAACCGCACAACAACATACGTTGTTCCCTTTGTCATCGGTATGTTACTTGCCCGAGATTTGATCGTCGGTATCCAATACCTAGTTCAATCTCGTTACCGGCAAGTCTCTTTACTCGTTTCGTAATACATCATCTCATAACTAACTCATTAGTTACATGCTTGCAAGGCTTAGGTGATGAGTATTACCGAGAGGGCCCAGAGATACCTCTCCGAGAATCGGAGTGACAAATCCTAATCTCGAATTATGCCAACCCAACATGTACCTTCGGAAACACCTGTAGAGCACCTTTATAATCACCCATTTACGTTTTGACGTTTGGTAGCACACAAAGTGTTCTTCCGGTAAACGGGAGTTGCACAATTCTCATAGTTACAGGAACATGTATAAGTCATGAAGAAAGCAATAGCATCATACTAAACGATCAAGTGCTAGGCTAACGGAATGGGTCAAGTCAATCACATCATTCTCCAAATGATGTGATCCCGTTAATCAAATGACAACTCTTTTGTCCATGGCTAGGAAACATAACCATCTTTGATAAACGAGCTAGTCAAGTAGAGGCATACTAGTGACACTATGTTTGTCTATGTATTCACACATGTATTATGTTTCCGGTTAATACAATTCTAGCATGAATAATAAACATTTATCATGATATAAGGAAATAAATAATAACTTTATTATTGCCTCTAGGGCATATTTCCTTCAATACCAAGCTTGCAACTGCAACCCTCGCCTTCGACTGCACCTCCATGCCCCCCTCCCGACTGCAACTGACCTTGTGTTTTTGTCGGAGTGGGGGGGATTACATGTCTGATAGTAGTCTTGCAATTATAAGTGCCGCCCTCAACTGGAACTGCATGCCTACACACCTGACTGCAATTGCATGCCCACAAACCCCACTGCAACCAACATTTTTTGTTTGGATAGTGGGCAGCGAGAGAGGGGAGAGTAAATGTCCGATACTAGGCTTGCAACTATAAGTGTCGCCCTCCACTGCAATTGCATGCCTTCACACCCGACTGCAACTGATTTTTTTGTTTTGTAAGTGAGCGGCAGGAGAGGGGATGGGAGGTGCATGCATGGTACTAGGCTTGCCACTGCAAGTGACACCCTTGAATGCAACAACATGTCCCCTATCGGCTGCAATTAGCCTAGTGTTTTTGTCAGGGAGGGGGTGAATTGCATGTCCAACAATGGACTTTGCAAATACAAGTGTCGTTCTCGACTACAATTGCATGCCTACACACTCAGCTGCAACTTTAAGTTTTGTAAGTGAGCGGTATGGTAGGGGGAAGTTGTATGTCCGACAATAGGTTTGCAACTACAAGTGCTCCCTCGACTGCAACTGCATGCCTACACACTCGGCTGCTATTGGCCTCTTTTTGTTTTGTAAGGGACCGACATGGAGGGGGGAGTTGCATGTTCGATACTAAGCTTGCAACTGCGTGTCGCCCTCGACTGCAATTGTGTGCCTACACACCAAATGCAACTGACATTTTATGTTTTGTAAGTGGGCGTCGGGAGAGGGTGTAGTTGCATGTCCATTACTAGGCTTTGCAACCACAAGTGTCGCCACCTAACGCAACTACATGTCCATACGTCGCTACTATAACTAACCTTTGTTTTGTAAGAGTGGCGGGAGAGGTGGAGTTGCATGTCCAATGCTAGCTAGGCATGCAACTGCAAGTGTCGCCCCCGAATGCAACTCCGTGTCTTCCTCCCGAATGCAACTGGCCATATATTTTTGTTAGAGGGCAGCGGGAGAGGGGTTGGGGTAGTTGCATGTCGAGTACTAGACATGCAACTGCAATAGGCACCCCCGACTGTAATTGCATGTCTTTCAACATAGTTGCAACTGAAATTTTTCTCATGTTGGGGAGGGACGGGCGGAGTTGCATGTCCGACACTAGGCTCGCAACTACAAGTGACATCCTTGACTGCAACTGCATGTCTGACAGTATGCTAGCAACTGCAAGTCTCGCCCCAACTGCAATTGACTTTTTTGCAACTACACACCCGGCTTGGGCGGCCTGCTAGGCATGTCTATTATTGACCTTTTATTTTTCTTTTTCTACTTTTTTATGTTTGTACCCTTGGGTTTTGAATTTGTATTCTTTTTTTCATTATTTGTTAAGAAAAAAGCGCAACCCACGTTGGATGCACACATTTGCATGACCTCCATTTGTATGCAACTTAATATTTTTTCTTTTGAAAAACAGTGCCACACTATTTAGTTTGTCTTGTTTCCAATTTGTTTGTTTGTTACATTAAAGATTGGTTTTTGTCCTAATATACAAAATGTTTTTTTAAAGAAATAAAATGAAAAATAAAAAGAGAAGCGAGAGAAGGATTGAGCGATATGTTGCATTGGCGACAGAAAAATGTTTTTTTATTTACTTGTTGAACACTTTTTTGCTGTGTCAAGAAAAAACAGATACAAAGAAACAAACGGCCCAACCCAAATAAACAAACAAACAGCAGAGAAACAAAAAAACCCAGCTAAGAATAAAACCGAACAGCTATCGAATAAAACAAACAGGCCTATTCTATCTTAGGTGACATCATCCGACTTAGACTTCGCGAAGTCTAAGTCGACTGAGACCTAGACAGATCCTCTTAACAATGCAGTCCGGTGCTTATATTTTGTAGTAGACAATGTTGGCTGCATTTTCACCCACTTCTGAATTATGTTCCTGCAACTGAATCTTTGAACATATACTCTGCCTTGTTATTCTGCGTAGGCTTCGTTACTTTTGCAATGCCTCTTGTTCTAGGCAGGAAACAGGGTATTGATTTGCTTACCAATGGTCTCTGGAACTGCTGCACATTGCGGCTGGGCTTGGAACATGGTATGAATACAATGTTTCATCTTTGTTTATTGTAATGCTCGCTGGCATTTATGTGTCTCACCCTGTACTGATTGCTATTGTAATCTGTTCTGTGTAGGATTTCTGCATGATTCGTAGCGCAAATTTCTGGCATGATTTGTAGCGCAAATTCTATTAATAAGAATTTAAGTTGTGCTTTGCATCTAAAAATCTGGGACACAATTTGTAGTCGTTGTTGCTAGATGGGTTTGGTAGATTCAGATGTCCACGTATTTTAGCCGGGTAGGTGCTGTACTTCTACAGTTATATTACTGTATTCAGTTAAAAGTATTCAGTTAAAAGTGCTTTCGTTGGATCGTACTATGAAATGGAACAAAAAAGTTTAGACATGGATTCAATCTGTATAGCTCAGAATGCCCTTATAATGCTACAACAGCAAGCAGAGAACAGTGGTATTTCAAACCACCCAAAATTCAGTGTTGGTCCCTGTCAAGAACAAAAAGTCTCCAGCGTGCATGGTTGCGATGAGAATAAAACAGTCACCAGAGCGGAGATTTGGTGGAGCTGGACATCACTAGGAATTACGCCTCAAGGCTCAATCCGATTATCTCAAGTTCATCCTGATCATTTCTCTTTTACCGAAAAAGGCTTTCGCCCCACTTTTCTACTACCCCTATAAAAGGAAGAGAGGGGCAGATCCAAACAATCTGCACCGTACAATTCTCAGATTTAGCGTCCCAGATTCATTCCATGTTTAACACCAAGCCACTAACCAGGTCTTACCGCTAAACAGGATTTGGGTGCCGAAAAACAAATCCCGTCCCGATGCCCTCGCCCCACCCACGCCGCCCCCGACGCCATAACCTCCCCTGCCTCTTCCCCGTCTCACCTCGCTACCGATACACGCCCCAACCGCCACGCCTGCCCTCCCAAACATCGCCGCCGTGCGAATCGTCGCCGCCGCACGCACGCACGCAGCACCTCACATCGCCAGGACCACAGCCTGTCCAACTGGAGTTCCCACCGACCGCTCCACCGTCGGCCTGACTGTAGGTCAGGGCGCTTGTCGCCGGCGAAGCACGCGAGACTTGTCGGTGCCGTTGGGGACTTGGACGCACGCGGGGTGGCGGCCGCTGGTGAACGTGGCCGCACCTCAGACCGGGGCGCGCGGTGGCCCAACGACCTCTCTGCTGCCGCCTCCGCCCTCCTCCGCCCTAGCCACCATGGCATCTCAATCCCTTCTTTTGTTGTTTGTTTTCAGATTAATACGGATAGTTGTATGCTATTGTGGATAACCCAATCCTCTAGCTCTCGTTTCCTTCGTCTGTTGTTTGTTTTTCAGATTAATATGGACATGTTGTATGCTATTGTAGATAACCAAATATAGCAAAACTTTGGCCTCCTTTTCCTGTAGTTAGGCGACTTCAGGAGCATAGCAACACAACGGGAAGGTAAGCAACGAAACTTCAAATGTACGAGTTGCTTGGACTACAAATTTCTGAAATCCTCACTAATCAGGAATTCAATATGTCCTCATAAAATTTCAGGAATCCTGATGGCAGCTGTTTGTATGTGTGCGTAAACGTCTATGATGGTAAATTGTTGGTTAGAGAATACGAAATTGGTTTGCTTGTTCTCTGAGTATAGATGACCGTTTTAGTGTCGAAATTTAGATCTTGGCTACTGGTTTACAGTTTGCTGCCAATTTCTTCTGTGTTCACACCTTGTGTACATCCAATACAACGAGCGGTGAATCAGCTTTAGTTATAGAAACATATATCATGCGCTTTTTTTTAGAGATTTGATCTGAATAAGTGAGGGCCTCGGGACACTAATGAAACAATAACAATATCTAATATCCGGTGGATTGTCTTCTGCAAGAATAATGAATATGACTAACCCATTTCTAGAATCTGCAGCATCACTAAAAACTCTGAATCACATTGGCCTGTGCATCAAGTTTCAGGGAAACATGATGAGGTAAATAGAGAAACTTTCATGAATATTAGATGGCAGTTACACATACAACATTATTATTCTATCATAGCCTAAATAATTGGATTAAAGTTTAGCGCTTTTGGAAGAAGAATAGGGATGATATTAGGATTGATTTCTGATGTTAGAACTACTAATCTTAAAGTTGTTGACTGCCCTTTAATAACAACCCACACCTTTGCTATGGAAAACATATATTTGTTACCACATAGTAATAAAAATGTTGTGCTTTAAACATGGTTGCTGCAAAACACATGAACGGAGATTGCACTGAGACACACATATATGAATTGTGCACATTGGTCTCGAGCTACAATTTGAGTGCATGTGTTGCTTACGATGAACCGCTGAAACTCTTGCTTTCTCTCTATTCTGCTGATAGAAGCAATGGCACATAGCTCACACTCCACTTTTATTTGTGTTATTGTGATATTTTTCTTTTCATCGAAATCTTGACTTTGGACACTTTTTTTGTTTTTTTATATTGGTGTGACCTTGTCCGCCTTATATTGTTTGGTGATTACAATATAAATTCCCGAGATAGTGCAAAAGTGAACAGTCTAGCCATTGAATAGTAATTATTCTACTGAATTGCAATGAAACACTCTTCATACTTCTTGGACTACTACATGGCATGATCCTGAGCGTTATTACCTTGCTGCTGCCTCATGGAATTTCTTGTGTGCCACACTGCATGATCCTGAGGTTAGCCTCAACATAGTTTTATGATTTGCTTTTTTGTACCTTTGGAGCTCTTTTTTTTAATGCTTTTCTTTTCCAAGTTTCCCAAACGATCAACCCAAATAGGTAATTTTTGTTTTACTGCTTTAGGAGCACTCGCTATGTGTCAACGGATAACTGAAGTCTGGTTGCGTCTATGAACACTTGGAGATTTTGTAGTACTTTTTCCCAGGAGATAAGCTAGCATGAGTAATAGATGACCAACGGTAACTAATTACATTTTTTGCTTGACGGCCTTATTGTCTTGTAGGAAGGCCTCTGCACACCCCCTCCCGACAATTGACACGCTGTGCATCTCACCTGGCCACCCCGCATCCCCTTTTGAGATTGCTTCTCCCATTGAGAGTGAAACTGTTCTATGAAATTTGAGATGTATATACATTCAGATGAATGCAGTTTCATCCATTGCTGAAAGAAATGTGATATCCAATTTCAGGTTTTCTGAAGCCATGATCAGCTAGGGATTGGATAGCAGAAGCACGGCGTGTATAAGATCTGAACATTGAAAACTTGCAATGCAACTCAATGGTATGCCTTCCTCAGTTCCTTGTAATCTTTGAAGCCTAAATTCTAAACTGTTTTTTTATACAAGCCTAAATGTTCTTACGTGTTACTGCTTTTGTACAAGACAGCATGAGTACAACATCTACAAAAGTATTTTTGGAATATTTTGTGTGCATCGGGCAACGCATACATTAAGCTGTCGCCATTGCCCATCATCTCATAAACTCTATTATGGGAAGCATGGTTTCGTTTTATCCCATATATCAGTATATCAGTATGTAATTATGTTACCTTCTGTATAATGTTTATCTTCTGCATCTTTTTAATATCTTTTTACCACGACAGGGATGGAGCTCTCAACGATGTGGAGCTAAATGTCTTTCAGGTTATTCTATACGGTGTTATTAGTGTTTTAATATATACTTATTTGCATAAGAAGTTCGCATATGTTAGTGATTCCTCTCGGCAAAGGAAATATCCTCCCTTCAATACAATAAATAAATTCAATGTTCATGCGCTAAATGGAAATCGTTAGTTCATTATTACTACATTATTATCAGCTATTGATTTTGTAGTATTTATTAATTAGTAGTGCCTCACTAGGATGAACATGTATTTTCTTCTCCGCAAAAGAATGATTTTTCAATGGTTTTTCCGGGCTGTTTATTTTTCAGATATTGTGACTTGCTGAATTATTTTTCCATTACTGCACACATGCACATCATTTTAATTTTGTGTGCACTTCCCAACTTGTTAGTGCCATCGTACCATGTTTGTTAGTCATGCTTTACTTATTATTTGGGCACCTTGGGGTAACATCTTGCCAATGTTTGTTCAGAATGGTGAATACATGTTCAAAAGCACTTGAAATCATATTACCTTTCATTATGTTGGAAGGAAAAAGCCTTTAGAACTGGATATATGTAAGAACGCTGACACTTAAAACTATCCTTAATTTGTTTATATCTTTGTAAAGCACTTATAATGCTTGAGTTATCAGGTTAGTCACATAAAACAATACGCACTTGCACTTTCGGGCATACCTAGACTTGATTGCCAGTTGCTCTACTCTAGGTATTGGTTTAATACTAATACATTGTCTTCAAACTTTAACCATGGAAATTATATGGCTCATGTAAGTGCTAATACTTTCATCTTCAAGTTTAGCAAAGTGACGTACTATTTTCTAATGTATGTGAGGATATATGGCGCTTTATTGCCTGACAGGCTCAATCTTGATGACACAATTAGAGTAAGTACTTGGAGAAATTTTATTAGTTACAGTATCTTTTTTAAGAGGTTTCATTGACAGTGAAGTCCAAAGGTAGAGCTGAACATTATACCATGCTTAAGAATTTATGTGACTTCTATAATAGTGTTTGTCGTACCAGCATCTCTTTTACAGAACAAACATATTTTCTGTACTATCCTATTTCCCGGTGTTCTTTTGTAAATTGTCCTGATTCATGTCGAAGTACTCAGGCAGTCTGATAATTTATCATTTCATCTCTTTTTCGCCATGAAATGTATCGCTTAATCTTACAAAGTTGATATGCTACTCACTTCAGGCACAGACTCCATGCCCATCGAGTTGCATTTGTGATCAGCCAACACACTGTAAAACTGAGAAACTTGTGCTTGATTGCCTCCAAGAAATAGAAATTAGTGAATTATCAGGAACTGAACATGAACGTGATTTTGCGCAACGGTTATTCAGTTGGGCAACAACCTTAAAAAAGTTGACAATGTCTTTTCATCAATTGATCACGAAAGCAAGGCCAAGGGGTTGTGCCAGATGTTACGAAGCTTGTCCACATTGGAACTATATATCGAATTTTATGTGCAGCGCTGCTTGGTAGGGAAAGTTCTGTATGTTCCTGGAGATTAAAACACTGATTTGTCAATTCTATTCGCAAGCCTCTGGTTTGTGTGGTCCTGTTGTTCGCATGCTCAGGAGTCAGGAGTGGTGACGAATTCATGTTGTGAGAATATGTCGATGTTGTTGAGACTGCCTTTCTAGGACGCATGTTTATCTATGTAATCTGTATGAAACTATGGATTCTAATTAATTTGCTAAAATAGTAGCTGCTTTTCCTGATTTCTAATAGCATTTGTTAGGTGGGGCGCATTGCTGTTTATTAGTTGAATGGTGATTTCTGCTGAATTTCTGTTATTGTAATGGTATATGGGACTGTAAGTTCATTCTTTTGATATCATTTGCTGGAATGTGTAAAGGTATGGCTCTTTCATGATTTGAACCTTGCACCAGTAGGGTTTCCACAACACTATGTATGATCTAAACAATGGGTGAAAATATTTATTGGAGCATTTGTTTCAAACAAATGATTTTTATCGTAAGATATTTCTAATATTTAAGTGTGCGTGATGTATTTTAGATAGTACTGTCTCAATATTGTGTGCCCGATTGCTATTGAAATTAACAAAATATTTAAAATTATAGTGAAAATGTACAATCTCCAATAATATGGGTATTAATATTTATATTTGTTAAGACGTGCGTTGCACGTGCCGCTTACTAGTTATATATAAAGCATCAAACCACAAGCATCCAGTACAACCACACACCACGCCACCGCAACACACGCACACACCCAAAACAGGATACATAGGCACTGAGCGCAGCAACACCACTCCTAGCACTGCCGCCCCGAAGAATGAAGCTACATATGACGAACCATGCGCTCTAAGGCGGCACCTTCAGGAAGGATACGACGCCGGAGCGCCGCCACCGCCCAATCGAAGGATCAGAATTTCCCCCGGAGCCGCATGACGGGCAATGAAAGCCGCGACGACGCCTTCAAGAAGGGAACGATCTTCGCCACCGTCGGTCCGTCCGAAGATAGACCAGGTTTTCACCTCGGCCAACAATCACCGCCACCGAACGCCACACCCCGGCAACCACGCCGTCCACACGACCTTGGTGACCGGGCAGCACCAAGGCACGGGCTTTGTCCAAGAGCACCGCGCAACCACCACCACCAGGGCCGCCGCCCCAGCATCCAAGACCTCGACACTACCTCGCCCATGACCCGCCGCACCCCAACGAAAGAGACGAGCGGAAAGGTCCCACCTTTCGCGCCCCTGGGCGACCCCCAGCGTCGAGACCCAATAGGTCAGCCAGAACTGGCACCCACCGACCGATCCTGCCGCCCCAAGCGCAAGCTGAGCTCGGTCCTGCAGCAACGAGAGGGGGACGAGGTCAGTCCTGCTGCATCGTGCGCGAGACGATCTCGGTCCTGCTGCATCGTGCGCGAGACGAGCTCTGTCCTACGGCATCGGGCGCGAGACGAGCGGTGGACCGCAGCTGGGAGAGGACCAGCCCTTTGATGGGAGTAGCACCCGGGCGACGAGGAGATGGGATGAAGGTCGAGACGGCCCGAACGCGGACAAACCGACGTCGGAGAAGCCGGCCGTTGCCGCGGCCAGATCCATCGAGCCACCGTGAAGCCGCCACGACACCGGTAGGCCACCGAGACCTACCCATGCCGGCGCCCACGGCCGGAGCAACAGCCACGCCCGGCCGCTACCCATCCGCGTCGCCCGGCGAGCTCCAAGCGGCGGAGCCGCCGGGCACGCACCACCGGAGCCACGCGCCTAGCCGCCCCCTCCCGGAGACCATCGCCACCACCACCCGCGTCAACCGCACGAGCGCCACCGCAGCCACCACCAGATCTGCAGCCCCCACGCCCGAACGACCACGCCCCACCACGAGCGCACCAGCTGGCACGCCGCACCATGCTGGAGGCCGGCCCAGCCTAGCAGGAGACCGACCCCAGCCCGCGCCGCCGCGGCCCGCAGCCCTTGCGCCGGCATCTGACGAGGAAGCCCCGAAGAAGCCAGCACCTCGCCCTCCCCACGCGCAAGCCCGCGCCACCAGAACCACGCAGCCGCCGCCGCTCCGCCGCACGGCCGCACCACCGCGCGCCTCCGGGTCGACGCGCGCCGTCCCAGCGAACGGCGCGCTCCTCTCCATGGCCCTGCGTTCCGCGCCACCGGAAGCCAAGGAAGAAGGGAAGAAGGCCCCGCCACCGCCGACGCCAGCCGGGCTTCGCCCGGCGGCGCCCTCGGGCGGCGGCATGGGGAGGAAGGGGTGGGGGAGGGCCGCTGGCCGGCGGCGGCTAGGGTTTGCCCTGCCACCCGCGAGAGCGGCACGGGCGAGCCAGGGAAAGTTCAATCTGATCATTTGCTACTGGTTGTATTGTGTGCCACTGCCCACTGGTATTGTGTTATGCTCAGCTTCTCACATCACTTGGAGCAGCTACTAGACAAGGAGCTAGTTCAGCGTGACATACTGCAGACGGACTGCTTAAATATCGCACAGTTATGGCATGATTATTGAGACATTCGAAATTTCTAATTAAAGGTATTCATATTTTGAATGAAGTGAAAAAGTTATGCAACTCCCTCCTGTGTTTTAGACTTATTTGGATTCGCTGTAAGCAAATTGGGCTGCGCACCTGTGCGCAAAAGAAGCTCTGATTTGAACGTGTGCTTTGATGTAATACTTGGATGCCTAATTAGTACTCCCTCTATATCAAAATATATGACGTTTTTTAGTCTCAATCTAGGCCAAAAATCGCCTTACATTTTGATACAGAGGAAGCACAAAACAATCAGATTGTAATCTATTGTTAAGTTAACAAAGCAATGGTTTATTTTTTATTTTATCTTTTAAAAACTTCTTACATGACTTGGAGGCCACACACGTTCACTATTCTGTAGCATGCATTCCCCTTGGCATGTATCTGCGGATCTGTGTGTTTGAGATTTCTTCTCCGTGCGAGATAAATGTACATACTGGCGACAAATTTGTGTGTGTTGATGAAATTCTGCTAAATTGGGTAGTTAGTGTCAAAATAGTCAAATTATAGGGTAAAACCTGGAATGCACTCTTAAGGTTTATCATGGTCGATCAGGTGCAGGTCCCAGGTCGTGTAATCTGAGTACCATTGGTCGAGAGTGGATGGCCTAGAGCAGGATATTCCCCTTGGCGTCTCGAGCAGATTGTCAAACTTTACTCTGAAAAATTTGTTACTGGATGTATCATGTGCTATTGCAGGGTAATTGCTCAGTACCTCACATTCAGTTCTCTATAGCATGCTTGTAGTCCTGTGAGATAAGTCGTACATACCGGAGACAATTTTGTGTGTGTGGAACTGTGGATACAGTTTACTCTGTTGATCAAATATGCAAATTTAACTACCAGATTAATATTTATTCCAGTGTATTTGTTCAATCTGAAACCGGCCAAAAGTCTCTGCATGTTGCGAGTGAATTAGAGCGTTATTTGCTTTTGGCACGGTTGGGTTTCTTCTAGATGGTGGCGCGTATTGTTAACTCTAATCGACTAAGGGGTTATGCCCGGTTCAAAAAAAAACTCTAATCGACTAGTATGCAGAATTGAAGTTATTCCTCAGTCAGTGGCATGTGCTAGTGTAACTAACAAGGGATGTACAGAGTTTTTGCTGAATGCACATAGTGGTCTGTGTTTCCAACAATTTGTCATAGTCAGTGGCCAAAATGGCACATATGCTGCACAATTGTGATCATTATTATGAGGGATGTGCATCTCTAAGCCTGATATTATGGTTCAGTTTGCATTCTTACTTACACATCTATGCTACACAACCAAGTGAGCAGGACATCTATTTATAGAATGACACTACATCAGCTCTATCGTTCCAAGGGCAAGAGTGATATATTTTCAGAGATGTATAGTTCAGATTGTGCAGTCAGCAATCAAAACAGATTTTCTTGCGGCTATATGTAATTTCCAATTACTGGTTTCTCTCTTCTCTCAGTTTATAATCTGGAGCATGTTGTTCGCACACGAACACGTCACCGTGTACCCTCGACGCTGGGGGTGATGCACCGCAGCTCACGTCGAAGGAGACCCGCCGGAAGCGCGGTACGCAAGACAATCCGGCGGTCCACTGAACTCTGAATTTAGTGCATGTGCATGCATGCAGTAAAAGTCTGAGAAGAGTAGGAACAAGCATCCATGAATACCCAGTGAACAATTGAAAGTTGGACTGAAAGTTCCCTTTCCCATTCAAATTTTGTTTCTCTCACCCATACATCAGACGAACACATGTGCAAGAACTGAAGAATGGGTTATTAATGCAAATGATGAGCGGTAGTGCTGCCACCAACCCTTGTGTTCATACTAGTAGATTGAACCATAGTTTTAAATAGCGCACTAAGCTTCTTAGCGGGGGATCTCTTTTAAACGCTATAGCCTGCTTTAGCGAAGCTATAGCGCACTATTTAAAATGTGTGTTCATGTGTTTGGACCAGAGTCCCTTAGCGCATGACTCCTTCTAAACGCTATAGCAGGCTATTTAAAACCATGGATTGAACTCAAAGCTATTGTTTACTGAGTTCGTGAATGCAAATGCTTGCTGGTATTGTCGATGCACACTGGACAGCAGGTGCATTTTCAGAGCAAATGTGCTCTTGAGGTTGAACGAGATCGATGGATAGCGAGTGCATTTTCAGCAGGCACATGCAGTGCCATGGCCACCTGTATGTGCAGTCTTTAATGGCCAACACTCCTAAATACTGATGCAGAAGCGGTAGCAGTCGATCACACGGACTCCTCTTCAGGTTCTTGAGGCCTCGTCTTGAGGTTCTCGCTACTCCCATCCGCACGAGCACAGAACAAATAATTCAATTGTTTTTTAGTGGTGGCTGGTACAAGGTAGGGAGAGAGGGTTCTTCTTCTTCTGCTTATCAGATACTAAATTCTTCAAGAAACATGGCGAGCATCGATGGCCACTTGTGCTGGTCTGCACTCGTTCCCAGTTCCTCACAATCCTAAGTATGCATACATACACACTTTTTTTTACGTAAGTAGCTACCCATTGAAGTGCAACTAGTGATGGAGTCATTGAGGAATGTGTGTCTGTGCTCTGAAAATACATATAGTCCACGATGTTCTGCTTGCCATAATGTCAGTAAAGGTAAAGTAGGCCGGCATGGCATATTGTGCTTGCTTGGTTGGTCGTTATAAATGGATCGTGCAATTCTGTGCAATTATTTATTTGAAGCAACAATCAAGAGGCCCAGAATCTAGGTGACTTTGAAGCATTTGAAATCTCATAGCCCCTGAGGCATATACTTTTCGTATCTTTTGGAAGAAGACAACAACATCAATAGTAACAATCGATAGGGCCAGTGTGGTACTTAAATATCTTCACGTTAATTAAAAGGCATCTTTGGTCTGAAGGATTTTGATAGATGACTTGGAGGATATAATCCGGATGTATTTTTACTAATGTTCTTGCAAATGGCCCCATCTTATGTTCTCGCTAAAAGGCCTCATCTAGAGTTTCTTGCTACTCCCATCCACACAAGTTCTTAACTTCCGGTTTCTTTTAACACATAATAGATAATTCAATTAGCTATTAAAGGTGACTCGTTATAAAGAAAACTACTCACTTTGTGCTAAACCATCGACAAGTAATATGGATTGGAGGGAGTATTAAATGTGACTGTTACTAGGTTGCAATGTGTTCTTCTCGTGGTCAATAAAAACCTGATAGGGAGGGACACTACAGGGAGTGAAACGCATCAGAAGTGCCCCTCACGCTGTGCACCCTCTGCGGTCTTGCTCAACTTGTATTTTGTGAGTTTCTGGATTTCACCATGTGGTGAGAACTTCACTAAATAAATGCACTAATCTGGAGTTCCACATAATTTGTCATTTATAATATGTTGGGCAACACTAGTTGTCTTATAATACTTTGATTTTCAGTTGTTTTGATTTCACTGCAGATGTTACCAAAACAGATACATAACATACATCACAAATGTTCCATAGGCTTAGCTAGCTGAGCGAGTTCAGGGACAACAACATTAGGCTAATCAGTATAATGGTAGTTCGTTTTGTGCATCCATGAATACCTTCACAACACACCACATGATGTAGCTGATGTAATGAAGTAGACATACAATGTGGACTCAAAGAAAGCCACAGCTCAATCTCATCAATTGTGATGTAACTTAATGTGGATGTCTCCTTAATGTACCTGTAGTTGACGTAATGAAGTAGACATACAATGTGGCCTCAAAGAAAGTCATAGCTCAATCTCATCAATTGTGATGTAATTTAATGTGGATGTCTCCTTAATGTACCTGGCCATCATGCCTTCGCGAGGGATATGGCCAACATAGCATAAGGTCCTAGCAAGTTGCCCTCCATGCTCCAGTGCCGCTCCGCGGCGCTGACAAATTCATCAATGACATCTCCAGAATGTTGGACTAATATCGGCTCACATAAAGCTCTCAAAAGATTGACGAACCTGCTTGGGGCATTGAGAGCATTATTCATATCGGTTGTAGGGTCAAATGCACCCGCATCTCCCTGATGACCTCTATATATCACTTCTTCGATGGAAGGTTCATACACCAGCACATAAAAGGAATCAAACTTTTCTTTGCCGATTACACCATGATAATAATACCATAAGAACATGAGGTCAAATGTTTGGATTCAAACTTTGCTTTGTCGATCATGCCCTACTGATGATACCAAAAGACCACAGATATCAACTAGTCATGTGTTGGTTAGCAAATCATACAATGCTATGTAAGAAAAGTAAGGTAGTGTTACCTCTATGGCCATGAGTCCATGACACGTAAAATCTGAGCCAAGGTTTCCCAGAGGTGACAAATTTCGGAAGCAAGTTCATCGGAACGCCTGCCTGGAAGAGAAATAACCATCGGACCTCCTGGAACCAATTTCATTTCCTTTTTCTTTTTATTTCATTTTCATTTTTCTCTTTTGGTTCTTGCCTTTTTATTTCATTTTCATTTTTCTCTTTCGGTTCTTGCTTTTTTTTCATTTTCTTTTTATACCCCATTTTCTTTTTATTTCATTTCATTTTTCTCTTTCGGTTCTTGCCTTTTTTATTTTCTTTTCTTTTTTCCCCATTTTCTTTTTATTTCATTTTCATTTTTTTGAAAAAAAAAGGACTGAGCGTCACTCCCTAGCTAGAGGCGACGTGTAGGCGCATCCGAGGAAGCCACCCAGCATGTTTTCTCCCAGCCACGTGGGTTTTTGTACGTAAAAACCAAGCTTAGCGTGGGCATCACACGGCCCAGAAGGCAGCAGGAGGAGGAACGGTCCTGATCGATCGAGATGAACGCCGGCGGGAACTCCGTCGCTGGCCTGGTCAACGGTGGTCGTGGTGGTCTCCTTACTCGCGGGGGCCTCCCTCGTCCACAACGTCTACAAGCCCGACATGGTACACTACTCTCTCTCACCCACGCATACTGTTGAGTATAATATTTATTAGGAAAGACGAGATAGACTAAGATTTGTTCTGACTTGTCTTGTACTCCAAGTAGATGATTGTATTCTTATATATATGCCCACGAGGCTCAAGCAATACATAAGACTATTCCACCAATGCTCTCCCTTCTAACATGGTATCAGTTTCCGGGTTCCAAACCCTAGCCGCCGCCGCTTCCGCACCCGCGCGCCGCCCTGGGGCGGTCGGCCTCCATGACCGCCGCCGGGGGCCGCGCCGCCCGTACCTAGGGTTCGTCCGCTGGCCGTGTTGGCCGGCTGACCTAGAGAGTCTTTTCCCTGAGCCCTTGCTCTGTGGTTTTCTCTCTCCCACCGGTCATCTTGATCGCGCAGTTTCTTTTTGGTTTTCCGATCTATTCTTGATCGGTTTGCGTCGCCCACTGCCGCCGTCGACCCCGAGCGCCTCTACTCCGACCCCGGTGCGAGCCGCCGGCCACTCCTCTGACCCGGCGGCCACGCGCCGAGGCGGCCCGTCGAGGCAGCGATCGTCAGCTGGTCCGGTCCGCCCGTCGATCTACGCCGGCCGTCACCGCCCTGCTCCGACCGGGACTCCTGCATCACCCCGACCCGGCGGCCTCGCGCCATGCGGCGGCCAATCATAGCCACCCTGCCGCCCGCTGTCGCCGGCCTCATCTCGGACTCCGCCACCACCCCGTCTCCACACCGAGCGGCGTCCCCGACCTCGCGCACGATTGGATTGATCACCCGCTCGCCGTAGCGATCCGCCTCATCTATGTCGTGCGACCGACCCGGCCCGTCGGTGGCGCGTGCCTCCGCAGGCCCCGTGAAGACCGTCCCGAGTTCAGCGCGCCTCTCTACCGATCGAGCAACGGGCCGCCACTGCGTCGCCCTGTCGGGTCGCAGCGCCGCTGCCCCGTGGTTCTTCTCCCGGCTGCACCGACCCGCGTCACCGCTGCGTCGCCCCTTCGGGTCGTAGTGCCGCGGCCCGCATCCACCGCCGCCCGACGCCGTCCGCTCCAGTCGTCCCGTGGCAGCACCGACCCTCGCGCCGCCGCTGCGTCGCCCGTCGAACCGTGGCGAAGCGTGGCACGCCCACGCCGCCGCCCGAGGCCGCCCTCGCGGTTGCACCGACCAGCGCTTCTCCGCCGCGCCGCCTTCGGGCTGTCGCGCGCGCCCGCGGTCCCTGCCGCCACCCTGAGGTCTTCCGCCGTCGCCTTGACCTGCCCGCCGCCGCTGCGTCGCCCCTTCGGGCTGTAGCGCCACGGCCGGCGATCCACTCCGCCATCAACGCGTGTCGACCTTCCGTAGTATGCACCGCGCCGTCTCCCTTGGCGCGGGAACGCCACCGTCCGCGCCGGTCTTCGTCACGCTGTCAGGGTTCTTCGCCTACTTCGAACACCGCCACCGCACTTTTAACCTAGCCGCCGCCGCCGTCAGGCTGCCGCTCTTCTTTGGCCGCCGCCGCCGCTACCTCTGTAGCCGCCGCCACCGCCCGTCCACCCCCTTCGTCTTCGTCCAAGCACCAGCCCGTCGCCAGCGTCGCCGTCATCTACCCCGACCACTTCGTCTACTCCGACCCCCGTCGGTGACATCGGCCCCGCGCCGATGGACGCTGCAATCGTCATCGAGTTCTTCTCTGCTGGCCCCTCCAAATTCTCCGACATGGCGTACAGCTCGTGCAGGTCTCTCGTCTACGCATGCCCGATGTTGGCAACACTGATGCGTGCCTTCATCCACGACGTGTCCCCGGGCCTGGCAAGCCTGGTTCGGCGCTTCGTCAACTTCGTCTTCGTCCATCTACGCATGCCCGGTGCTAGCAACACCGGTGCGTGCCTTCGTCCACAATGTGTCTCCGGGCTTGGCAAACCCGCCGCGACACGTCGTCAACACCATCATCCTTCCGGCGCACCACTACCTCGTCACCACTGCGCCCATGACTAACTTGGGCCCTCTTGCGTCCGCGGCTCCACGGCGACTTCCTCGACACCGGCCACCCCGACTCGACATCGACCACGGCATTCTTCGCACAGCTACCTCGACCACGGCTCCACCACCCACGCTCTCGGCTACCTCGACAAACGGCACAAAGGGGAAAGGGCTATCGCCTTGCTTGAGCAACCTCGTCGGTTGCCACTCCAGCCACGACTCCGTGATGCGTCGACCATTACGACTGTGGGGGTGTGTGCGTCAGCTTGCCTTCGAATTCTTCTCTAGTCTCACCGTCTGCGTCGCTACCGTTGTGACTGCGGGGGGATGTCGAGTATAATGTTTATTAGGAAAGACGAGATAGACTAGGATTTGTTCTGGCTTGTCTTGTACTCCAAGTAGATGATTGTACTCCTATATATATGCCCACGAGGCTCAAGCAATACATAAGACTATTCCACCAATCCCTCTCTCCCCTCTAACACATACCTTTTAATAAAGGATAGATTTTTTTCAGCGGTTTTAATAAAGGATATTTTTTTTAGGGGAAGGATACACATTATTTTTCTTTGAGAAGTAAGTAAAAGATACTCGAGCGTGGGCTTCACACGGCCCAGAAGCCAGAAGGAAGAGGAACGGTCCAGATGTAAAAGACAAGTTTAAATGTATGTTCGTCTTGAGGCCAAAACCTGGGGGCGCGACTGGGAACTGCATCGCCCCTAGGGCGAAAAAACCGCTGGCACATTGGCCAAACCGCTATCGCCGGGTGCACTCGGTGGCCGA
This sequence comes from Aegilops speltoides, assembly GCA_021437245.1. Classification (NCBI taxonomy): domain Eukaryota; kingdom Viridiplantae; phylum Streptophyta; class Magnoliopsida; order Poales; family Poaceae; genus Aegilops; species Aegilops speltoides. The sequence continues at coordinate 148,488 of JAHHZJ010001431.1, read as the reverse complement.
ACGGCTGAAAATGCACTTAGAGCAACTCTAGCAGACCCCGCATCCCGCCCTGACCCGTAAAATAACCGCCAAAATGCGGGTCGGGGCCGAAAAAGCATCCCGATCTGACCCCGCATCCCGCCCCGCCCCGCAAAATTTTTTGCGGGGCGCGGCGAAATCCTGACCCCAACCCGGGAAAACGCGGGTTTCCTCCCCGCGGCTGCGGTGCCCTGCATATAAGCGGAAGCGGTTGGTGGGGGGACATTTCATCTCGCGCTTTCTCCCACCAACCACCCCTCCTCCCCCCTCGCGCCGCCGCCGGCCGCCGCCCAAGATTCTGGTGACAACAGCCGGCAGGAGCACGTCGGAAGGCCTCCACGCGCACGAGGCCTCCCTCCCTCCCTGCGTCGGCGGGCCGCCGGATTTGCAGATCTGCGGCGCTTCATCGCCGGCCGCCGGATTTGGCTTTTTTTCGGGCGCCAGTTGCTGCCCCAGGCGATGGAGTGGTCGGGGAGCCTCTCCCGCAGCCCAGGCAAGGGTGCATCGCCGCGTGCAGGCGCGGGTTCGTCCGCCCACCGCCGCCGAAGTTTTGCGGGCATGGACTCGTCCGGCCGTCCACCGGGCTCGGTGCTCGCGCAGCGTCTTTGTGGCCTGCCGATGCCGCTCATACAGTGCGATGACTGCCCGCGCCAAGTGCTGCGGCTCACTTCGGGCACGCCGAAGCACCCCGGATGGGTGTTCTACAAATGTGAAAACTACGGGGTACGTGCACTTGCGGTAGCTCGTTCCATAGCTCATTCTTTAGTTCAAGTATGGTAGCTCACTTCGAGATTGCTCAATCTTTTGTGTAGGACGATGGATGCTCATTTCGGTTTTGGGAAGGCCAATACATTGATCTGTTGATAGAAAGAAACTTGTAGATGTTAGTGCACTCCTTAGTACTCCCTCCGTTCCGAATTACTTGTCTTAGATTTGTCTAGATACGGATGTATCTAGCACTAAAATGAGTCTAGATACATCCATATCTAGACAAATCCGAGGCAAGTAATTTAGAACGGAGGGAGTACAATCGAAGACAATGATGCGCCTGCATGTGCAACTAGAGGGGAAGCAACGTCGACTTCTTCGAAACCAAAGATGAAGAATGAAGAAAGCATCAAGAATGAACAAAACGAGATCAAGAATCCACAGATCAACAATGACTGCATGGAGAAGAGATTGCTTCAACTAGTGGGAGCAGTTATGGAAGTTGGAAATCTTCTGAAATGCATTCTTGTGGTTTTTGTTTTATTTGGTTTTGCTATTCTAGCCAAGATTTGGTGATATATTTTGTATCTAATGTTGTTGCAAAAACAAATAAAAGCATTATGGTAGATCAAACTAAATTTTACGGGTCGGGACGAGCTGCGCCAGATCAGAACCCGCAGAAGCCGACCCGTAAAAAAAAATATTCCACGAATATGCTTTTTGACGGGTCCATTATGCGGGGTCTGCATCTGTGCCAGCCCGCGCCGGCCCACAAAAGTGGTTTTGCGCGAACTGCTGAGTTATGCGGGTCGGCGAAATGCGGGGTCTACTAGAGTTGCTCTTACAATGCATTATCAAACATTAGTATTGAAGACACAGTTAGCACTGTAATGAAGTTACCATTCACAGTTTTTGTCCTTGAGTGTTTTCTCCTAAAGTCGACGAGGGTTTTATTTGGCGGAAAATCTTATACAAGTACAACAGAATGTTGAGTTTGTTGTAAAAATATTATATTTTTTTGACTTTTTCAGCAAATTCAATTTATTTGGGCATATCGGATGCATATGCACCAAAGAGCCAACGGGTGTTTTCCCGAAGACACATCCATACAGTGCAAATTGAGATGGTAATCAATCAATTCCTAATATATTGCCTAAAAAGCATTCTCAAATAGACATCATAAAGCAAGTCTAATCCAGCCAGTTTGGTCCTCATTTTTTGTCGAAAAAGAGCACTTGTCGAACACAATTGACAGAAAAGACCACCCCTGAGCGTTCGCCGGATCCTGTGGCGGGCCACCTGCCGTCTGGGCCTATGGCGGAAGGGGCTGTCACCTTCGCGCGTGGCGGCATGCACCCCGTGTCAGCTGGCACGCCTGCGCCACGACCCAGCTGGTCCGTTTTGGCAATGTGACCCAGGAGTGGTCTTCTCTGTCAATTGCGTTCGGCAGGTGGTCTTTTTGAACAAAGTATAGTTTGGTCGTGTGGGCGAAAAAACCATTTTTTCGCTAAAGAAAAACATGTAGAAAGTGCAGATGTTTCAGTTCAGAGAGTTCCAGGCTGCAACAGAGCACTTCCTCCTCGTGGATTTTGTTAGTTTTTTTAGATAGTGCTTCTTCTTTTAATAAAGGATAGGATTTTTTTTCTTTGAGAATTGGTAAAAGATTGTTAATTCGTACCTACAACTAAGCGTGGGCTTCACACGGCCCAGAAGCCAGTAGAAAGAGGAACGGTCCAGTCCTCATCAAGATCGGCGGCGGAGAGGGAGTGAGAGATAGAAAGATGAACGGCGGCGGCAGGAAGTTCGGGGGCGGGCGGCTGCCGACGGGAACGCCATCGCTGGCCTGGTCATCAGTGGTCGTGGTCGTCTCCCTCCTCGCGGGGGCCTCCGTCGTCCACAACGTCTACAAGCCCGACATGGTGCGCTAGTCTCGTCTCTGCCAGTGCCACCCACCCGTACGTTGCCCCATGCCCGCAACATGTTCGACGCAATGCACGCTCACGGCTCGCCACTCTTCTTTTCTTCTGCTCCACCCGCAGACCATTCCGCCGGTCGGAGGAGGCGGCGGCGATGACGGCAAGAAGAGCTGAGCTGGTTTTGCGGAGAGCGCCTGCGGGTTCCTTCTCAAGAACCATGTTCTGCATTGCATTGCCATCTGCGTGCCCCCAACCGTTTCTGTCAGCGTATCTCCTTGTGCTTGCAAGAGGAGCACAGCACTCTGCTGCTCGTTACCCACTGGGGTCAAACTAACATTGTATTTATGATTTACGACATCTTATTGAAAGGAATTTGCAGGAAATTTTTTGTTCTTATTTAACACAACATTCGATCCCAAACCTCCGGGGCTCTTTCACACCTGACATTCTCATCGATTTCATATACTGGAATTTGGTTTATCCTTAAATCTCCTGGAGCCTCTACCTCTAAATGGCCAGATAGTGAAGGGACATTTTCTTGGAGCAAGCTAAGCTATAGAGTCCTTAATCTGCAAGAACCAGATTAATTAGGAAGGTGATGAGGTCAATTAAGACTTTTTATTTTCCTATGGTCAACTAGAATTGGCTTGTGGCCACTCATTTTGGTCAAATCCTGATCAGCATATATAATACAAACCCTGTCACTAGCAGAGGTGACACCTTTTTCTCAAAATTAGCGCGTATTGCTATTTTTATATGCTTGAGTCGTCCAAGATGAAATCTAGCAAATAGAGATTCTAGTGCAGCACCGACAAGTGTTCCATAAACAATTTTGAGGAGTCAAGTGACAAAGTATAGGGAAAACAAACAGCTACAGTGGGTAAGTTATAAGAGAGAAGTGCCTGAAAACCGGAGTTGCAAGCATAGCTTGTTCCACCTTGTTATGTCTTCTTATGAAATTAACATATGAGGGAATATCGTATGCCTCTGGGAAACTTCAGTAAAGTGCATTTTGTAACATAAAGGATAAAAGGAAAAGACTTGGCTCAAACAATGAAAATATTATTACAGAGATATTAATCTGTTTCATCTCTTGAAAATCCGATTGCACTAGTAGAAAACAGGGCTACCGTTCGGCCCTGGCCAGCCCAATGGGGGGTATTAGACCCGGTTTGTGAGCCCAGGGGGCCGGCCGGGGCCTAGTGGGCATTGGTCCCAGTTCGTGTGGTTTCATTTGTCCTGGTTCGAGCCACGAACCGGGACCAATGGTCCTCGCTGCAGGCCCACAACCATTGGTCCCGGTTTTTGGCTTGAACCGGGACAGAAGGGGTGGCTTTAGTCCCGGTTCATGCCACGAACCAGGAAAAATAACTTGCCATATATATACCCCATCGCCGCGGCAGAGCACTCCACAGTGCTCTGTTTTGTCAAGCCGGCGAGGGGAAGGCATTTAGGTGCTCTAGTTCACCTCCTATGCACATGAGGTGTTCAATGAAATGCCCGAGCCACACTAGTTAAGCTTTCTCCTCTCAAAACTCGACCTCCGAGCTCCATTTTCAATGAGATTTGTCTAGATTTAGCGGTCCGTCACGCCCCGTCCCCGCCCCGTCTTCACCGCCGTCGATCGCCCGCGCCGATCTCGTCGCTGACACCACCGTGGTGAGCCTCTTGTTCTTATCTCCTTTCTGAAAGAAAGAAATTCTGACTTCAGATAGATACTTGTCTAATTTTCTTACTTTTATTATTCCATATTATTATATAGTGCGATGGTTTTGGTATCCGTCCCCGTCGGCCCTCGTCCTGTCTATGATTCAGATGTGGTATATATTATCTTTTCATAACTATTTGTTTCATTTATTGTTTATGACAATTATGTCGACCGATGTGACATAGATTTTATTTATCTAGGAGGTTGTTGAACCGTAAATTCCAACCGACCCTATTGTCGAGAGGTTAAATTTAGTTGAAGAAGAAAACAATTACTTGAAGGAAAAAATAAGAAAAATTGAGGAGGAGAAGATGATATTGGAGTTGCATGTTGCGGATGTCGTCGATGATCACCAGATCAAGATGGATGCAAGGCATTTGAAGATTAAAAAGATTAGAAAATATGCCATTCAAACCGAGGCTTGGTATCATTATGCAGTTGGATCAGTTGTTACCTTGGTTGCGGTTATGATCGCATTTGTTTTTGCATTGAAATGTTTTACATAATTTCAATGTATGGTTTAATTAGATGCTCTGGAGAGCTATATGTTGTTCAATGAGAACTATGTATGTACTTTGGTTTTAATGCTCTGGAGAACTATGTATGTACTTTGGTTTCAGAGTTCATTTCAAATGCTTTTCAAGTTCATGGTCTTATAGCTCAAAATAATCAGTAAATGCATGAAAAATAACAAATGAAGTCAGAAAGGGTTGTAAATAGATGATGTGGCTTTGAATGATGCATTTTGAACACAAAAAAACAAGGGGTTCAAATACGTTCAAAAAATGAAATCCCTTTGTAATGCATTTAGTTTCCGTATGAAACCCTGATACTTCGAAGGAGATTGTCTGTTTTGTACACGAAGTGCATCCAGTTTTTGCCGTAAGCCTCTCTACTTTCTTGCGCATGCTATGTGAGTGAAATGATGATACCATGCCAACTTGGAACCTTTTCAGAGTTCATTTCAAATGCTTTTTAATTTCATGGTCTTATAACTCAAAATAATCAGTAAATGCATGAAAAATAACAAATGAAGTCAGAAAGGGTTGTAAATTGATGATGTGGCTTTGAATGGTGCATTTTGAACACAGAAAAACAAGGGGGTTCATATAACACTAGTAGAAAAACACCTAATAGTCCCGGTTCGTAAGGGCCTCTAGTCCCGGTTCATGAACCGGGACTAATGGTTCGTTACTAATACCTCCACCCATTAGTCCCGGTTCAAACACGAACCGGGACAGATGTGCCTCCACGTGGCCGGTCCGTCGAGCCCAGTCAGGGGGGGCCTTTGGTCCTGGTTGGTGGCACCAACCGGGACCAAAAGTCAATGTTTTTTTTTGAAAAGTGGCTGCTCTAGGGGTTTTTGGGGTTATTTTTAGGTTGTTATTATAGCTAGCTAATAGAGAGAAGTGTCCTCTCTTATATCTTCGTCCTTGGTTTACCCGCTGATATAATAACTCATGCATGCCCGCATCATACATCATCATATATAATAACAAGTCCTACTAATCATGCATCATCATACAACTTCTACTCGTTATTAATAATAAGTCATACGATCATCATCCTCATAGTCATCGAACACAACCCTACATAATTGTTCTTAGCACATGATCATCAGTATCAGGTAGGACCTAAACACCATTAAGGTAAAATAGCATAAAACAATATAGACCCTGACTCTCCATTATGAAGAATGGCGATCATCCTGTCTCCAATTCTTGCCCTTTGCTGTTTTTTGCTTCCAAGAAGCTCCTTACGACTGTCCATACATTTTTTCCATTCTTTGATTGTCATGTCTCCACTTCTTTTAGAAACCCGGTATGGACAGTTGAGATTCGTAGGAAGACATGGTTGTATGTTCAAAACATGAAGGGTACTGTGCGTATACATCAGATGAGGCACACAATCATTCGGGATTATCTGTTGAAAAACATAGTAATAACTTCATAGTTAGCAATGATGTACTAGTTTTAGAAGTGTGCAAAAAGATACACGGATGTCGTAATAGTAAAAAATCTTACTAGGGTATCTCCATGGTAGTTACCGTAGTTCAACACGTGCACTAGTGGCACGTATTGACCATAATGTTGAGGAGTTTGATTGTAGATATTGTAATTCTCAAGATCAATACAAAATGCGACCAGATGATTTTTCTCCTGATAAGTTAAGCCGGAGCCTTCGATGTAGTAGGTTCTGTCTACCATCTTCCGCACATTCTTTGAAGAATGTAAATAAGTTGTCAATGGAAATAAGTTGACAACTATTTTAAAATAAACAATATGAATTACTTAATAACTATGTTAAGCTCACATGGGGGAAGAATTGGAGGTGTATCCACAAGGACCCAAATCGAAGGTCTCTCTTGCTCGATTGTAGGATCACCAAGATCCATGGTGACAAGCATACCCTCATTAAGACCATACATCTTGCAAAGTGCTTCCCAATTTTTGCAACCAAAATGGGTTACACTCTGCGCATTGTACAGCTTTACTTGAAAATCCACACCATGATGTGTACTTAGGATAATTTTTTTGGTTTCGAAACTTTCATGGTCTTCAAAACCCATCCTCTCCAAGACATAGCATCTTGCAAAGCATGGGATAAGCTAGTCGAATTGGAAAAGATGAAAAATACAAGTTAAAATAGTTGAAGTCGTGCTTAATTACGAAAAAAACTATTGTCGTCGTTGCGTACCGTATGAACATCGCAGGTCTCCTCGAGCTTAATGCTGAAGCGTCAATTTTCGTCCAGCTCAATGAACCTGTCGCACGTGGCACCAGTCGCACTCCCCCGGGCGGTTTTCGTCGTCCGATGAGTACGACATTTTCGGTCTATGTTCATAATTCAAATATTAAACTAGATCATTATTATTAATCACGGGTTGACTATCGGTGATGTACGTAGCTTCTCCTTTCATTCCCGAGTGCATTATTATACCAAATTGTCTAGCACACGGGAATGAATGAGAACTTATCCAATATGAGCATTCAATAAGCAAAACAAAATCATAAAATAAAGTAGTATTCAAATTAGCATGCATTCAATAATTATAAGCAAAAGTACATCATCTCTTGGTGTCCGTACATCTTCTAATATTATCACTAATACAACTAGAACCGTAGCGCCCGACGGGTATCGATGCGGGCGGTGGACACCCAAAGATAAGGAACCATCACAGGATCATAGCTCCAGTGAGATCCCTGAAGAACCTGTCAGGTATTTTCGAACCTACCCTCCAATGCAACCATGTAGCGACGGACGTGCTCGTCCTCCTCGCTGACACGGTGACGTACCACCTCCGCGGTGTCCGGAAGCCTCAAGATCATCATCGCCCACGCGATCGCCGCCAAACAAGGATCGGGTCAACAACGGGCTGCCTCCTCACCAACCTCGTCCCCGGAAGGTAGCACCTCCCAATACCAGCCCGGAGCCAGGTCCGAACATGGCCTCGATCAAGCAGGCCTCCACCGCCGAGTCGATGACGACGAGGATGCGGGATAGGCATCGCCCGACGTCGATCGGAACTACTTCTATATATAGTTAAATAAAGTAGTTTTATTAATTAAATCAACTATCTAGTTCAACTACTATACTAAGCATTTACTATAAATAAATAAAGTAGTACTTACTATAAATAAATAAAGTAGCACTTACTACAAACTACTTCTATATATAGTTAAATAAAGTAGTTTTATTAAATCAACTATCTAGTTCAACTATACTAAGCACTTGCTATAAATAAATAAAGTAGTACTTACTAAAAACAAAGTAGCACTTACTATATAGTACTTACTAAAAATAAACTAGTATTTTTCTAACTAATTATATTACCAAAAATCTAAATAAAATAGTAATTATATTTTTCTAACTAGCTAGTTCAATTATAGTACTTACTAACACAATCCAAATATCACCAAACATACTATGAACAAATTAATAGAAAAAAATCTGTTAACAGAAAAAAAAAATCTAACACAATATGAACAAATTAATTACACCAAAAAATCTATTAACAGAAAAAATCTAACACAATATGAACAAATTAATTACACAATCTAAATTAACATACTATGAACTACATATCTAAATTACTACACATCTAAGTTGCTCATGGCGAGGTCGACGACGGCGACGGCGAGTCTTGTGTGAGGTGGCGACAGCGTCAGGGCGGGCGGGCGGGCGGCGACGTCGGGCGGCAGGGCGGGCGAGCGACGGCGGGGCGGGCGGGCGGGCGGGCGCGACGGTGTCGGGCGGGGCGGGCGGCGACGGCGGCGGGTCGGTCGGCGACGGCGAGGTGGCGGCAAAGCACGACGTCGCGGGGAGATCGAGGAGGAGGAGAGATCGAAGTGGGGATGCGGTTTTGAAATTTTCCTTATATAGCAAAGTCTTTGGTCGGTTCGTGGCTCCAACGGGACCAATGCACTTTAGTCTGGTTGGTAGCACCAACCGGGACCAAAGGCCTCTTTTCAGCAGCCCAAAGGGCGGGAAGCAGAGGGCTTTGGTCCCGGTTGGTGCCACCAACCGGGACTAAAGGGTGGGCATTGGTCCCGGTTGGAGCCACGAACCGGGACCTATGGTCGTGTGCTGGCACGGTGCGGCACGAAAGTTTAGTCCCACCTCACTAGCTGAGAGGGGCATGCAGTGGTTTATAAGCCCCACTGCCGCTCCCCTCTCGAGCTCCTCTCCACTACAGGCTTACGGGCCTACTTACTACTGCTTTGCCTGATGGTCCTACTGGGCCACCTGTGGGCCTGAATCATGGCCCATGGTGGGTTTCTAGTCGTATCCAGGCCGTGGGGGCCTAGTAGGAGGCACTTTTTTCTTTACTTATTTATTTTATGCAGCTGTTTTTTAGTCCCACCTCGCCAAGCGAGAGGCACTCGCAGCTGTTTATAAGCCCTGAGTGCAGAGACGATGAAGAATAGGCTCAATGTTCACCTGCACGTTGGTTCGCTTCAAGCCTTGAGGAATAGGGTAGACTGCACGGAGCTATGGGCAGTGCAGTTTACACTATTCCGAAAGGCTTGAAGCGAATTAACTAGCATTGCGCCTCTTTTTTATTTTTAATGACTTATTACCACACAGAAATAAATAGAAAAAATAAATATAGCAGAAAAGAAAAAACTATATAAAACTACCCAGAAATAAATAGAAGAAAAATAGTTGGGATTAACTTTACTAAAATCTTTTTATTTTTACTGAGTTATTACAACTCGAAATAAATAGAAAAAATAAATATAGCAGAAAAGAAAAAAAACTATATAAAAAACTACTTAGAAATAAATAGAAGAAAAAATAGTTGTGATTAACTTTACTAAAATCTTTTTTATTTTTAATGACTTATTACAACTCAGAAATAAATAGAAAAAATAAATATAGCAGAAAAGAAAAAAACTATATTTAAAACTACTCGAAATAAATAGAAGAAAAAATAGTTGTGATTAACTTTACTAAAATCTTTTTTATTTTTAATGACTTATTACAACTCGAAATAAAAAAAATATAGCGAAAAGAAAAAAACTATATAAAAAACTACTCAGAAATGAGCATAGATGCGCTTATAGAGAAAATTCAACCTAAATTCATAATTAATTTCTACTAACTTCAGAGAAATTCAGTATGAATTTAGGTCAAATTTCCTGTATAAGGGCATCTATTTTCATTTCGAGAGGAGCTCAATAAGGCAAAGCGTGAGGGGCTTATAAACCGGTGTGAGCCCCCTTCGGTTGGCGAGGTGGGACTAAACTCTGGCCGCAACGAGGACCAACACTTTAGTCCCGGTTGGTGGTATGAACCGGGACCAATGGTGGTGGGCCAGGAGCAAGGCACATTAGTCCCGGTTCGTCCCACCAACCGGGACCAAAAGGTCCAGACGAACTGGGACAAATGGCCCACATGGCCCGGCCGCCCCCCGGGGCTCACGAACCGGGTCCAGTGCCCTCATTGGTCCCGGTTCTGGATTGAACCGGAACTAATGGGCTGACCCGGCCTGGACCAATGCCCCCTTTTCTACTAGTGTAAGTTCAAAAGAAATGAAATCCCTTTGTAACAGACGAATTTCCGTATGAAACCCTGATACTTCGAAGGAGATTGTTTGTTTTGTACACCAAGTGCATCCAGTTTTGCCGTAAGACTCTCTACTTTCTTGCACATGCTATGTGGGTGAAATGATGATACCATGCCAACTTGGAACCTTTTCATAGTTCATTTCAAATGCTTTTCAATTTCATGGTTTTATAGCTCAAAATAATCAGTAAATGCATGAAAAATAACAAATGAAGTCAGAAACAAAATAAAATAAAATAAATAAGTAATTTGAAACAAAATAATATAAACTTTAATAAAATAAATAAGTAGAAACAAAAGCAACTTTAATAACATAAATTTTCATAAAGAACTTTTTTTGTTAGAAACTTTAATAGCAAAAAGAATTATCATAAAATAAAATTAATAAGTAATTATAAAAAAAATAAAATAAAATAAATAAGTATTTTGTTGTAAGTAGAAACGAAACAAAATAAATAAAGCAAAAAAGAAAAAAAAACTGGGAAAAAATCAAAAATTTGCCACCAACTAGGCCACCACGGCCTAAATACGACTAGAAACCCATCCATGGGCCAAGATTCAGGCCCGCAGTAGGCCCAGAAGGCCCATCAGGCAAAGCAGTAGCAAGTAGGCCCGCAAGCTTGCGGTGGAGAGGAGCTCGAGAGGGGTGCGACAGTGGGGCTTATAAACCACTACACCCCTCTCAACTAGCGAGGTGGGACTAAACTTTGGCCCCGACGCGGGCAGCCCAGGTGCCTTTGGTCCCGGTTGGTGGCACCAACCGGTACTAAAGGGGGGGCATTGGTACCGGTTGGTGCCACGAACCGGTACCAATGCCTTTGCTATATAAGCTAGCAATCGTGAAAATTTCGTCTGTTCTTCGTTCCCTTCGACAACGTCGCCAGGCTGCCCGAGCTCGCCATGCCTCTGTCGCGTCCCCGACCACGCCGCCGTTGCCCGCCCGACCATGCCGCCGTCGCCCCGCCCCCGACCACGCCACGCGCCTGCCGTGCCTCTGCGCGCCATCGACCCGCCCGTCGGCGTCGTCGCCGCCCCGCTGCCCGTCGACACCATCGCCCTGCCCGACCACGCCGCCGTTGCCCTGCCCGACCACGCCGCCCGCCACCACAGACACCGACGCCGCGTGCCTCTACCCCTTCCCTGACCACGCCGCACCTCTCCTTGGTCAGGCCGGCTGGCGCCGACCCCCCTGTCCTCTCCTCTTTTTTTTCACATATATATGATGTTTTTTTCCAGATTATATGTATATGTGTGAGTATATATATGTGTGTATATCTGATTATATGTCCTTTCTTAGATTTTTTGTTCATATATATAATGATTTGTTCTTTGCCTTTTTATAAAAATGTATATATGTATGTATGTTCTCTGTGCATATAAAAGTTAGATTTTTAGTACATTTGGGTACATTTTAGGTTAGTTTTATCTATGTATGTTCTCTGATTTAGTACATTTTAGGTTAGTTTCTTTTTAGAAAAGTTTTATATATTTAGGAAAAGAAGGAAGAGAAGGAAGAAGGAAGAAGAAGAAAGAGTTTTATATATGCAAAAGTTACATTTTTAGATTAGTATTATAGATCTAGCTAGGAAGATAAGGAAGAAGAAGAAAAAGAAGGAGAGGAAAAAGGAAAATAAGAAGAGGAAGAATGGAGAAGAAGAGGAGATGAAGAAGAGGAGAAATAAATAAGAAGAGGAAAAAAGAAGAAAAAGAAGAGGAGAAGAAACAAGGAATAGAGGAGAAAGAAAAAAAAATAGAAAATTTCTATATTTTCTTCTTTCTCCTCTATTCCTTTCTTCTTCTCCCTTTTTTCTTCTTTTTTTTTCTTCGATTGCTTCTATTCTACTCCTTTCTTCTTCTCCTCTTTTTATTTCTTCTTTTGTCTTCTTATTTTTTATCGTGTATGTCGTTGTCGATATACCCCCTCCCGAGAACTTCAACACGAGGGGGGTACCGATATACCCCCTCCCCGATAACATTATTTTTCCATGTATATGTATGTCGCGTCGTTGTCGATATAACCCCCTCCCGGATAACTTCGACATGAGGGGCGGTCGATATATATACCCCCTCTCGACTGTGATAACTTATACCATGGCAGCACCCCCCTCGGCCCTCTCGCTCGACCAAAACTCTCGAGGACACCCAAACCCTAGAGAAAAAACGATGTTGGTCTCCTACCCCCTCCCGTCGCGCCCCTACCCGACAAACTCTCTCGAGGCCACCCAAATTTACCAAGTTAAAAGAGCGTTGTCGTCGAGGCCACACCAAACCCTTGAAGCGTTGTGTCGAGGCCACCCCAAACCCTTGAAGCGTTGTCTAGGCCACCCCAAACCCTAGAGAAGCAGCGTCGAGGCCACTAACATGATTCCATATTGTGATTAGCTAGCTAGTTCTACGTTTGCCAATAATATATATCCATCTGTACCATGTTTGAATAATAATTGACATGTTGTAAATATTTGCAGAAATTATGGAGCACTCCCGAGACGAAGCAACAGAAGGGATGTTGGGGGACATAATCGCACAAGGAAGTGATGTCGTTGCGTCATTTCTCAACGACACCGATGGTCAGGAAGGACTGGGTGACACTACTAGGGAAAAGCCTATACACAGAATCTTACCAGCAGCGCTCTTCAAAATATCACGCTACTGTTACTTAGCAGCAGCGCATGTCTCCGAAACGCGCTGCTGACTTGGAAATAGCAGTAGCGCGTGCACCGCATACAGCGCTACTGCTATAGTTGCCATGACCTTGGACCCCCTCTAGCTATAGCAGTAGCGCACTTTACTATAGAGCGCTACTGCTATTCAGGTTAGCTGTAGCGCGTTTTGGCAAACGCGCTACAACTATCCCTACCTTATCCCCACACGCACGACCGGCCCTCTCACTCACACTCTCACTCTCGCCCGCGTCAACCGTCGTCGTGCGTCGTCGCCGCCGCCGCCTTCGTCCGTTCGCTGCCGAGGTACTCCCGTCCTTCCGTCCCTCCTCCATCCTCCTCGCACATCCTCTCTCCGCCTGCGGCCGCCCCTCCCTCCTCCTCCTTGGCCTCCTCCCTCCGCTGCCCGCCTCCTCCTCCTCCGTCGGCAGCCCTCCTCCCACCGCCCTCGACCTCGCCGCCCCTAGCTACCTCTCCGTCGCCCCTCACCCCTGCCACTAGTTAGTACTAGATTTAGTAGTAGTAGATGTTAATTTAGGGTTAGCTAGTACTAGATGTTGCTTAGTTAGTACTAGATTTTTAGTAGTAGTAGTGGTAGTTGAACTACTTTAGTTGTAGTTGAACTAGTTTAGTAAGTAAATTAATAAACTAGTTGAACTAGTTGAATTAATGAACTAATCTATTTTTAGTAAGATAATTAATATAACTAGTTGAACTACTTTATTTTTAGAAAGAACTAGTTTTTTTTCTATTTATAGTAAGTTTATATTTAGTAAGAACTAGTTGAGTTAATAAAACTAGTTGAACATGTCATGTTTGTTGTTAGTGATAACTTATATGGTTTCAGTGACCTCCGTCGTCCCGTCACCGACCCCTCCGACATCCCCGCCGTCGTCTCGATCCACCGACCCCTCCGACATCGAGGTGAGACCAGCCAAATATCCTTGTATATCTTGTGTTGTTGCTCAAATAGGATATGTGGTTGCCCAAGTGGCCGTTCATGTTCAGTTTACATCTCCGAGTGGCCTATGTTTTGCCGGAGTGTTGATTAATTTCCGTTCTGGCAAATTTCAGGCGCTCGATATGTCCCTTTTTAGCAAAGGTCATGCCAGATTTTGTCGTGAATTCTGGCACGACTTGTGCTAGAATATGTACAAGTTTAATATTTGAATTATGATTGTAGGAAATGTCGTACTCGGAGGACGATGGTCTCCCGGGGGAGTGTAGCTGGTGCCACGACGATCGAGGTATGTGCGACAGGTTCGTTCGGCTAGGCGAAGATCGGCGCTTCAGCATTAAGCTCGAGGAGACCTTCAATTGTGAAACGGTACGCAACAACGACAATTGTTTTTTTCTCCATTAAGCATGACTTCAACTATTTCAATGTCTAATTTTCATATTTTACAATTCGACTAGCTTATCCCATGCCATGCAAGATGCTATGTCTTGGAGAGGATGGGTTTTGAAGACCATGAAAATTTCGAACAAAGAAAATACACCTAAGGACCCATCATGATATGGATTTTGAAGTAAATCTGTGCAATGCTCAGAGCGTAACCCATTTTGGTTGCGAAAATTGGGAAGCACTTTGCAAAATGTATGGTTTTTATGAGGGTATGATTGTCACCATGGATCTTGGTGATCCTGACAGCGAGGAAGACAATATGGACATTTGGGTCCTTGTTGATACGCTTCCGATTGTACCGCTATGTGAGTTTCTCAGACATAGTTATTAATTAATTTATATTATTTATTTCAAAATAGTTGATAGCTTATTTCCATTGACAGCTTATTTTGATTCTTCAAACACTGTGCGGAAGATGATAGATAAAACCCACTACAATCAAGGCACCCAATTAACGATAAGGAGAAAAATCATCGATCGCATTTTGTACTCTTCTTGAGAATTACAATGACTATTATCGAACTCCTCCAAATTATGGTGAATACGTGCCACTAGTGCATGTGTTGAACAACGATAACTTCTCTGGAGATACCCTGGTAAGATTTTTTACTATTACGACATCCGTGCATTTTTTGCATACTTCTAAAACTAGTACATCATTGCTAACTACGGTTATTATTATGTTTTTCAACAGAAACTCCCGATGGATGGTGTGCCTCATCGATGTCTCTGCATGGTCGCCTCTCGCCTCTGAACATACTGCCGGTAAATCTACGGAGCTCACTGTGCATATCGGATTTCTAAAACCCGTGAACACATGATCATCAGAGAATGGAAGAAATGTATGGACATTCGCAAGGAGGTTCTTGGAAGTAACATTCAATGAAACGCAAGAATTGGAGACAGGCTAATCTCCATTCTCCATAATGGAGAGTCAGGGGCTATCTTGTTTTTTGTTATTTTACCTTAGAAAATGTAGTAGGTCTTAATCGAATGTAATAGGTCCTATGAGGTACAATATGTTTATTATGTGGTAATGTGTTAGAGTTGATAATGATGATCTTGAGGAGGTGTTATGTGATGTCAATGATGAAAACGATGATATTGAGGAGGTGTTATATGACAATGATGTATTATGATGCTAAGTTGTTAATGATATGATGATGATGATGATGATATTATTATATCATTGGGTGAAAGAACCGTAGATTAGTTTCAAGTGGATGGACAATTGGACATCCACTTGAAACTAGTCCACGGTTCTTTCACCCCATGATGTAATAACTCATTATCATGTAAAACAATCTCTAAATTCCTGTTGTATGAAAACTTGTGTAAAGGTGTATGAATACAACATGAAAAAGAAAAGAAATAAAATACTAAATAATAGTAGTAGCGGGTAAGTAGAAGCGCTACTACTAATTACCAAGAGCGATGTTCGAAGAAGCGCTACTAAGTCAATTTAGCGATGGCGTGGGTCAAGACGCGCTATTGCTAAGCATTAGCTGTAGCGCCTTATCAGTAGTGCTCCTGCCCGCGCTACTGATAGGCCCAAAACCCGCGCCGCTGCTAGGCTTTTCCCTAGTAGTGTGAAAAAGTGGGCTATGTTCATGATGGCTCCGGCCCATTAATGCTGGTACAAGAAAAGGGCTATGTTCATGATGGCTCTGGTGACCCAATGAAGGTACAAGAAGGAGACCGTGCTGACTGCTCCGGTGACCGAACCGAGTCCGGCCAGGTATATATATATATATATATATATATATATATATATATATATATATATATATATATATATATATATATATATATATATAGGATTGACTATTCGTCACCCTAGGTGAGAAATAGTTATTCTTCACCCCCCTCTATTTTACTATCAATGGACCGTAATTTTACGTTCCGTAAATTTTGCCTTATTTCTAAAGTAAAAAGAGACCGTAAGAAAATATATAATCGTCGGAAAAAATATTTTATGTTATGTAAAATTACAAATTTAAAAATATAGTGTAAAATACACATAAACTGTAAATTTTCTTGTCTTATGACCTATATTTTTATTTTCTTATGTCAAATTTTACGTCGTGAATCGATAGGAATGTAACTATTTGAATTCCAAACGTAATTTAATTATGAAATGATCGTAAGATTACCTCGGTGAAGAATAACTTATTCTGCACCTGGGTGATGAATAGTAACACTATATATATATATATATATATATATATATATATATATATATATATATATATATATATATATATATATATATATATATATATATTAGTTAAGCCCGTGCTGACTAGTTAATTGATGCATTCATTGTTTTCATATGTACACATATTGATTAACTCTCGTCTTTATTCTTTTTTCTCTAGCCCTCCGGATCGAGCTTAACTTCGGTAAAGAAACGAGGCCCCAAGAAAAAGTTGCGCTCGGATGAAAGGTTTGAGATCACAGCAATCGCACGCGATGGCAAGCCGATTGAACCCATCCGGACAAGGGATGCATTTCGTGCTCAGTGTGGGGTTCTTGTTAGGGACAAGATCCCGATCAGTATCCAGCAATGGTTAAAGCCAAAGAAGGAAGACCCTGAGGTGCCGACGTCTTATGTCTCTGATATGCAGAAAGAAGATCTTTGGACAACGCTTAAGGCAAATTTCACCCTACCGCCAGAGGAGGATCCAGAGAAGCCAGTTAAAGAGGAATTGATCAAGTCTCATGCTCTTAAAAAGATGGCAGAACTATTCAGGAGGTGGAAGAATGAGCTGAAAACGTTTGTCGACAAAAAAAGAGACACCAGAATTCACCGGCCGGTTTGAGAGGATCAAAGATCAATGGCCCACATTTGTGGCCCACAAGACATTGGAAAAGAGTAAGAAGATGTCAGCGACAAACAAGATTAATGCTGCGAAGAAGAAGCATCACCATCGCACGGGGTCAGGTGGTTACCTCAAAGCCCGACCTTTGTGGGACAAGGCTGAGAATGACCTGATTGTTAAAGGGGTCGAACCAGAGACATTGAGATGGCCAGACCGTTGCTGGACTTGGTTCTTCGGGGTTGGCGGAACCTTGGACCCTGTATCCGGGAAGTGCATTTGGACGGAAGAGCAACTGCGAGTACCCGTCAGGAAGCTTCGGGAGTATATCGAGAAAGCACAGGAAGGGACGTTCGTTCCAGACAGAGAGAACGACGAGCTCACAATGGCCCTCGGGAACCCTGAGCACCCTGGACGGACATGAGGCACGCCAGGCTCCCTTTCGTGGAAGGCTGGGTTTCCGGACGCAGGGGGTTACAAAACCCAGGAGAGGAGGAAGAAAGTGGAGCATAGCCAACTGCAGGCGCTGCACAAAAGGGTACAAGGGCTAGAGGAACGAGAAGCAGATCGCAGCAAACGACCTGTCGAAGTTTCCCCTGAAGCTACCCCGCCATCTCAGCGGAGAAGCAGCGTGGCTTCCACCGAGCAGACTCAACAGCTGGAGCCTGTCTTCACGGGCTACCCCGTGGATGCTATCACAGAGTCTCAACATTGCCACGTTATGACGCGATGGATGACATTGAAAGTCAAAGCGGCTGTTGGCTCTGTTATACGTAATGAACCTGGCTCAACCTACCACGGCCAGCCGATTTCAGAAGGATATGCTAGGGTGATGGTGGATCAAATAACGGACGGATTTGAGGACCTTGAGCTTGACCACCCTACGGGTGAAGGGGAGATTCGGCTGGGTTCTTCTCTGAAGACTCCATGCCTATGGCGGAAGGAGCTCATCAACCTTCTGAACTGGACGCCTCCGCCTCCTCCTCCTCCTCCGGCGGGTCAGGGCACCCCGCCTGTTGGGGAACGTAGTAATTTAAAAAAAGATTCCTACGCACACGCAAGATCATGGTGATGCATAGCAACGAGCGGGGAGAGTGTTGTCCACGTACCCTCATAGACAGAAAGCGGAAGCCTTAGAACAACGCGGTTGATGTAGTCGTGCGTCTTCACGGCCCGACCGATCAAGCACCGAAACTACGACACCTCCGAGTTCTAGCACACGTTCAGCTCAATGACATCCCTCGAACTTCGATCCAGCCGAGTGTCGAGGGAGAGTTCCGTCAGCACGATGTCATGGTGACGATCTTGATGTTCTACCGTCGCAAGGCTTCGCCTAAGCACCGCTACGATATTATCGAGGTGGACTATGGTGGAGGGGGGCACCGCACACGGCTAAGAGATCCAAGGGATCAATTGTTGTTGTGCCTCGAGGTGCCCCCTGCTCCCGTATATAAAAGAGCAAGGGGAAGGGGGCGGCCGGCCTAGGAGGGGGCGTGCCAAGGGGAGTCCTACTCCCACCGGGAGTAGGACTCCCTCATTCCTTGTTGGAGTAGGAGAAGGGGAAAGAGGGGGAGAGGAAGAAGGAAGGGGGCTGCGCCCCTTGTCCAATTCGGACCAGAGGGGGGCGCAGGCCTCCTTCCTTTTGGCCTCTCTCCTCTATTCCGTATGGCCCAATAAGGCCCATATACTCCCCGGCGAATTCCCGTAACTCTCCGGTACTCCGAAAAATACCCGAATCACTCGGAACCTTTTCGAACTCCAAATATAGTCGTCCAATGTATCGATCTTTACGTCTCGACCATTTCGAGACTCCTCGTCATGTCCCCGATCTCATCCGGGACTCCGAACTCCTTCGGTACATCAAAACTCATAAACTCATAATATAACTGTCATCGAAACCATAAGCGTGCGGACCCTACGGTTTCGGGAACAATGTAGACATGACCGAAACATGTTTCTGATCAATAACCAATAGCGGAACCTGGATGCTCATATTGGCTCCCACGTATTCTACGAAGATCTTTATCGGTCAAACCGCATAACAACATACGTTGTTCCCTTTGTCATCGGTATGTTACTTGCCCGAGATTCGATCGTCGGTATCTCAATACCTAGTTCAATCTCGTTACCGGCAAGTCTCTTTACTCGTTCCGTAATACATCATCTCACAACTAACTCATTAGTTGCAATGCTTGCAAGGCTTAAGTGATGTGCATTACTGAGAGGGCCCAGAGATACCTCTCCGACAATCGGAGTGACAAATCCTAATCTCGAAATACGCCAACCCAACATGTACCTTTGGAGACACCTGTAGAGCTCCTTTATAATCACCCAGTTATGTTGTGACGTTTGGTAGAACACAAAGTGTTCCTCCGGTAAACGGGAGTTGCATAATCTCATAGTCGTAGGAACATGTATAAGTCATGAAGAAAGCAATAACATACTAAACGATCAAGTGCTAGGCTAACGGAATCGGTCAAGTCAATCACATCATTCTCCTAATGATGTGATCCCGTTAATCAAATGACAACTCATGTCTATGGCTAGAAAACTTAACCATCTTTGATTCACGAGCTAGTCAAGTAGAGGCATACTAGTGACATTATGTTTGTCTATGTATTCACACATGTATTATGTTTTCGGTTAATACAATTATAGCTTGAATAATAAACATTTATCATGAAATAAGGAAATAAATAATAACTTTATTATTGCCTCTAGGGCATATTTCCTTCACCGCCTCCGGAGGAGAAGGTAGATCCGGTGAAAGCAAAGCGCACTATCGATGCCCTGAGGAAACCACCAAAGTCTCCGCCGAGAACCAACTATGAGCGTATTACTGAACAGGCATATCTCCAAGCGGAGCGGTCGGGAAGTACTGTCAGACATCAAAGATCAAAAGAACGAGCAGCTGCGAAAAAAACTGCCCAGCTCGGCGAACAAGCAAATCAATCGTGCCCCCCGCTCAATGTGTCTAGCGACATCGTCGCTAATGCTCCGGGGACGGTGCCCGGTTATAGAAATCTTAGAGATTACCTGCCTGACGATCAACTTCCTGATTTCATGGAGGTGGACGAACACATATACGAGTACGGGAAGCCTCTCGTCAAAGATGAAAAATCTCTAACAATGATGATGCGAAGATTCCATAATTGGTACATGAAAACCTGCAGAGAGTCTGGGGGACGAATACTTTGTATCTGAGAATTAAAGGGGAGCACGACCTCATTGGAAATGATCTGTTGCCTGTTCCATTTGAGGAGTTCCTCGAGTTCTTCAATCAAAAGGCCCTCGATAAATTAACGGTCTTTTGCTACTGTCTGTAAGTACTATTTCTGTCATTAAGTCTCTATATATAGCTCAGTTCTTTGATTGCATGTATTTATAATTAATTATCATCACTATATTATGCAGATTGAAGATCGTCGAGTGCAAAAAACAAGAAATGTATGATATTAGGTTCATTAACACAAATATCATAGATGAATTTCAGGTTAAAAAGAAGGCCGAAGAGGCCGAGGAAAACTTGCTACAATCGTTGATAAAAAATCAAAACAAAGATTTAATACTCTTTCCTTACAACTTTGAGTGGGTGTTACTGTCGTGTGCATATTTGGTTTCCCTTATTACTCAAGCGAGGTTATAGTAATGTAATTGATGAGTTATGCATGCATGCGCAACTACCACTATATTCTTTTGGAGACTAAGCTTGAGCGGGGACTAGTAACCGTCTTAGACTCGAGACGAAAAGATCCCGAAACCTACGCGGACATGACTAAAATGCTCAACAAGTAAGTTCAATCGATCATTATCGCACCATATCGGCAACTTTTTGTTCATTTCCTGTTGTCTCAAGTAATAATAATTATTTTCTTTGTCTTACAGGGTTTGGAAACAGTTCACCGCAGAAGCTCTGGGACTGCCGAAGGAGCTGCGATATACATACCTGAAAGTAAGTACTACTAGCTAGCTAGTTGCGCGCATCTCCATAAGCGGGGCTACTCTAAAAGACAATATGAAGTGCGTAAGCAATAATATTCACAATTTCATTTTATTACACCATCATTTCTGTTGAGTTTCATTCATATATATATATTAACCCCCTTCTTCAAATTTGACGTGGCAGATGCGGAATGAACTCCTACCACAAGATCGCATGAAGGCAATTCAAGAGGAATTGGCGGAATTCTTTCTTGACCACGTCATCAATAAAGCCGGAGAATACCATGTGAAAGTTGATTTCAAATGCTAGGGGATTGTAAGAGATCTCACATATTGTATATATGTATGTAGCCAGTAGCGTCGGATAGATAATACGAAAACTTGTTGTTCGACCAATCTCTCGGAGAAGGAGAAGTCGATCGATCACTTCTCTCGGTATGCATGACGAACTTCTGTACTTAATGGTTTTCTTCATTTTCTTACTAGCTAGCGTGTCGAGGGCCTCTCTGTGTACAGTACGTAGCGTCGACCAAGCACGGACATAAGAGAGGACACTTCTCTCTATTAATTAGCTAGCTAACACAATATATGAAACACCCAAATTAACCCCACAACCCCCCCCCCCTTCAAAAAACAAAACAAAAACTCCAGCCCCTGAAATGCTGACGCGTGGATGCCTTTTGGTCCCGGTTGGTGCCACCAACAGGGACCAAAGTCCCTCCTGCCTGGGCTCGCTGCACCGGCCACGTGGAGGCCCATCTGTCCCGGTTTATGCAAGAACCGGGACTAAAGGTATAGGGCATTAGTACCGACACTTTAGTCCCGGTTCAAAAACCAGGACTATATGTCCTTTTTCTACTAGTGTTGGGTTGATATTGAATTTTAAAGGGGTACCATGAATTGGATCCAAAATGCTGGTTTATTATCGGCTCAAGTGCAGCTCTCATACTATTCGCCAGCCTCTTTGGAGTGAGGAACGTGCTGTCCATCCCGCTTGTAAGGTCGTGTACCCGCATCTCTGTGATTGAGAAGGAGCCCTCTTCCTGGATGATCTCTCTTAGCTCTCTTTGGGATGGTCCATAAATCGGCATGTAGAAAGAATCAAACTTTGCTTTGTCAATCACACCCTGTTATTTATCCAAAAGAGAAACTCGGCATGGTAAAACACTCACATGCTCGCTACAAATGACAAAATGGTTGAAATGTAAAGTAGTGTATTACCTCTGAGGCCATGATGGCTAAAATCTGAGCTACAGTTCCCCAGATGTGAGATCGATTTCGTTGATGAGTTCATCACAACGCCTCCCCGGGACGGAAACAACCATTCTTTGGCTCTCAGCTGCAAGAGAAGTGTAAAATCTTTCCTAAACTGCCTTGCATAAGCCCCAGCTACCACCGCGAGTCTTTCATGCCTAACCTGCTCGTCGATGTCATATGTCGGGATTTGGTTAATCCTTAAATCTTCAGGAGCCTGTACCTCTAAAGAATAAGATGAGCGCCGGTAAGAACAGCGTTGCAGTATCTTCGGTCCCTTCCCCACCCCCGCCGCCGCTCCCACGAGCGGGCCGGGGGAAACCTAGCTCCGCCCCCAGCCTATCCTCCTCCGGACTCCTCCTCCCTCGCCGCCGCCTAGGGGTGCCGCCAGGCGAAGCCCGGTCGGCGTGGGCGGCGGCGGGGTCGCTCCATCTCCTCCTCGCGGAGCTCCTGGCCGGCGTGGGATGGCGGGCTGCAGGAGGCGTCGGGCTGTGGCGGGGCTCGACGGCGCGGATCCGGGAGCTCCTGGTGGTGCCGGCGTGTCGGCCCCACTGGTGCCTCGTGGTGGCGCGGCGGCTGCCGGGTGGGGCGTGCGTGGGCGTGATTCGGCGGCGGATCTGGCCAGGCGGCGCGGGCCGCGGACGGTGTGGGCGGCGGCTGGGGTCCGGCTTCGGGCTCCCGGCGGCTGAGATGGTTCCTCTCCGTCGCGGGCGTGCGGCGGTGGTGCGGCTCGGCCGGTGGCGGTCCGGCGACCTAGTGGTGGTGGCCGGCGGTGCTCGTGGTGGTGGTGCTTTCATTTGGCGGCTCTCTGTGCGGGAGGCAGGGGAGCGGCTTGGACAGGGGCGGCGGCGCCGACGGTGTGCCGGCTGCAGCGCGAAGGCGGGAACTTTACGGGCCTCGGAGATCCCGGCCGGGCCTGTGCGGCCACGGGCCTGGTATGTTCCTGCTATTGCGTCCGGTCAGCTACCGTCATCGACGGTGGAGGTGGGGCCCTCCCGCGTGCCGACGGTGTTGCTGCCCTAGTCCCGGCTCCTCTTCTTCACTGTGCAGGCCATGCTTCACGGTGCCGTGGTGAGACAGCGTGGGAAGCTTCATGTCCGGGTTGGCGCAGGGTGGTGGTCGGTTTGGTGGCGAGCTCCGGAGTGCCTGAGGTGAAAGTTGGGATCGAGAGAAATCCCTGTTGGCTTGACCGACACCGACGCGGTGGCGCATGAGGGTGCCGCCGGACCTTGCTGGAGGGCGTCGGGGCTACCCTTCCTCTCTCCTCACCGCGTACCAGGGGAAACCCTTGGCAGCAGCGTCGTCATCGTCGCATCCCTTCTTGGAGGTGTTGTTTGGTACCGGCGCTTCGGAGGCTCGGAGCTGGGTGGGCGATCTTCGGTGGTTGCAACGGCCACGAGGCTTCTTCGTTTTTTGTCGATCTACCGTTATCGGCATTTGTTTCTCTTTCATTTTCTTTATCATTTCTTTTAGGCGTGACTGTGCTGCTTCCATCCCAGCACCTATCGTATGCTGTCTCGGTTGGTTGCTTTGTATACAAAGCGGGGGGAAATCCTTTTTCGGTTAAAGAATAAGATAATGAAGGAATGAAGGTTATTCAAGTGGAGTGTAGAGTTCACACCTTTGAGAGCCAATTAAGGATTTTGGATGAGCAGACAAGATGCAAGGATCCACTAGGGAAGAGTCTCTCGTAGAATGACCCTGGTACAACACCAGTCACAACAATAGGCTCATTGATTTGCTGCAGCGGAACCAGGTTCTTCACCACTGTGTTGAAGTCATTGTATGGGAGATCATTGAGGAGTATACAGACTTCCGGAGGTGGCTGCCGCAACTGAAGAAAGTGCCTGTGGGTGGCCTCGAGGGCAATCGACACCAGTGCTACTGCGTTTGGGCCAGAGGAGCAGCCTAAGTCCGCAATCACCACCTTTCCATGTGACAAGGAGCTGGTGTTGCTGCATACATGAACGATCGCCGCTTCTATCAGGGGCTTCATCCTGTTCTGCTCAGCACCCTCCAACTCGAGTTGTACTTCTTCAGAAATCTAGTTTAATCTTTCACAACATTGTTCTTCTTTTTCTTTATGGTGTTAAATAGTATAGCAGCCAGTAATACAAGTTATATTGTGAACAAATTCTTGACGAGACAATCTTCAGAAGCCAAGTTTTAGGAGAATGGGCCATAGAAAGAAACACTATTGAATTAATCAATAGAGGAGAAGATACCTGCATACTGGAGTTTCGAGCATAGCTAGTTTCTCCTTCTCCTTGGTTCATATGAAACATCTGTTTGGCATCCATGGCTTTGGTTGAAGCAGGGCTAACCTCCAGAGGCCTTGAACCTGCGAGAGCAGGATGTACTGGAACTCTGGAAGTAGGGATGGCTGCTTATTTGGGCGGAACGATAGGGTCAACGTTCTTACCAATCTGAGGGACAGCTAACAGAGAAGTTGAAATAAAATATCAGGCCAAATTCAGATCAGGATATAATACATTAATAACAACCTGACACTGCTACTACTAGAGTTTGTTTTAGATCAGCAGACTTGCCATGTTGAGGCCATGCCTTTGCTTGCACACTGGAAGTTCGGTTCTTCTTTTCTATGCTCACCACTAGAGAAGGTATTTGTTTGGACCAGCAGAATTGCTATTTGGCATGGTTATTTACTCTGTTTTTTTGCCTCTTGCAGCTGAGCATAGAAACAGAATGATAACTTAACTTCCAGTACATTCTCTGTTTTACCGGAATTTTCAGTACATTGTTAGCATCACCATGAGCTGAGTAAGATCTTTCACTGAATAATAACTGTAAATTTGAGTGTCCACAAAATGTGTAATACAATAGTGTCAACTGTTGCCATGACTACTACAGAGTTACACCAAAAAACAAAACATCCGTCATCTTTCTGCAAGAAAAGAGAGCTACAAAGAATACTCGGAATAAGTGTTACAGTCTCAGGCAGTCTGGGCACTTAGTTTTAGTCTTGTTTCAGGTCTTATATCCTCCTTGTAGTCTCCTGTAAGTTTTTTTTTCCATGTCTTGTTCATAATCTCCCGACCGAATATAATCTTGAGAAACAAATAACACATTGACACTGCTTTGTGAGAAAAAAAAAAGGAGAGAGTGAGCAAGTGTACAAATCTCAAGCAGTCAAATAGCAAACATAACTCAACCTTCGCACACGTATAACACAATGTTTTGTACACATACTACTTAGTTAAGCAAGTTCAGCATAACACTCAAGGATGTGTTAAATAATGAAGTGCTATGCATTGCTGGTGACCTTTTAAAATATCAAGATACACTATATCCCCTTAACAGATAACCATAAATAAAGATCAAAGGGGACAAGGTATGTACCATTAAGAAAAACCAAGCAAGTATAAACAGCAACTACCTGGTCATGCCTTCGTGAGTGATACAACCAGCATAACTAGCGGGTTTCCGGCAACATCTTCCTCCAAGCTGCCCGGCTGGCTCCATCGCTGCTCCGTGCACACCATGAATTCATCCATGACATCCCCAAAATGTTGGACAATTATCGGCTCAAATACGGCTCTCATCATACTTGCGAACATACTTGGGACCATGAGTGCATTGTCCAGACCGCTTCGGGGGTCGTGCACCCGCATCTCACTGATCGAAAAAGAACCTTCTTCTTGGATGATCACCCTCAGCTCTTCATCGAAAGGTCCATGCATTGGCATATAGAAAGAATTAAACTTCGCTTTGTCGATCACACCCTACCGATGATGCCAAAAGACCACACATATCAAATAGTCGTGTGTTGGTTAGCAAATCATATAATGCTATGTTAGAAAAGTAAGGCCGCGTACCTCTATGGCCATGACCCATAAAATCTGAGCCAAGGTTTCCCAGAGGTGACAGAATTCGGAAGCAAGTTCATCGGGACGCCTCCCTGGAAGAGAAATAACCATCCTACCCCCTGGAACCAATTCTTTGGCTCTTATCTTGAGGAAAAGTGTGAAATCTTTCCTGAACTGTTGTTGCATAAGCCTCAAAGACGATAGGGAGCCTTTCAAGCCTAGCATGCTCATCAATGTCATACGCTGGGATCTTGTTACTTGTAAGCACTCCAGGAGCCTGTAAAGATAAGGGTTTTGCTTACGCATCCAAAAGTAATGGAAGAAATCAACCCATCGAGCAGCGTCAAACTCACACCTTTGAGAGCCAATGCAGGCTGTTGGACGAGCAGACAAGATGCAAGGAGCCACTAGTGAAGAGCCTCTCATAAAACGACCCTGGTGCGAAACCGGTCACGAAAACAGGATCATTTCCTCGATGGAGCGTGACCAGGCTCTTCACCACCATGTTGAAGTCGTTGTGGGCGAGGTCGTTGAGGAGCACACATACTTCTGGTGGTGGCTGTTTGAACTGAAGGCAGTGATTGTGTATGGCCTGGACGGCTGTTGACACCAGGGTTAGAGCGTTTGGGCCAGAGGAGCAACCCAGATCGGCGATCACCATCTTCTTTGGCAACATGGTGCTGCTGCTGGTGCATAAGTCAAGGATGGCTGCTTCTATCAGGGGTTTTATCTTGTTCCGTTCAACACTCTGCAGTCAAGTTGTAGTTCGTCAGAAAAATCTAGCCTATCTCTTGGCTCAATGGTGTGATTGGTGTCCTTAACTTCCCCAATTCTTCTTAATAAATCAATAATATAAGCTAGGCATGAGCAAGTTCTTGGCGAAACACTCCCGATAAGGTATCAACGAGTTCTTGGTGAAGAACTTTCGATAGTCTAAGTGTCATAGAACATAAGAGAATTAGTTGAGACTTGAGACAGGAGAAGATACCTGAGCACTGGAGTTGCGAGCATAGCTTGTTTCCTCTTGTCCTTGATTCATATGCAGCGTCTGTTTGGAAGCAAGCTAGGCTGAACTCCAGATCTTGAATCTGCAGCAACCAGATTAGGGAGGCAAGGTACCAGGCATTCAACACTTGATTTTTCTATGCTCAACTAGCATCTGTTTTCTAGGCCCGTGGCTACTTAATGGGGGCAGTAGTAAGTCAGCGTGCTTTGTTATTTTAATCTTAGGGCCAGCCAACGGAAACACTGAAAGATTGGTCAAATCCATATCAGAATACAATACTAACGACCTGTCGATCTGTCACTAGCAGGGCATCATTTGTATACAAGCAGCCGAATAATAAATTAGTATACAATCTTCGGATAATGATGCTTCAGAAAGAAAATAAATTGGAAGGATATCATGACAAAACTAAGAAGTTTCTTCATACTTACAAAATTACCACAAATTTTTAGTGAACTACAGTGCTTGAAATGCCACTGACACTGTACACAAGCAGCTGCGCAACTAATGCATCAGCAGACAAATAATGAACTAGCATACGCCCTTTTATACATATTAATGCACAGCAAGGAAACATCAATTGCAAAATACCATGACAAAAACGTAGAAGTCTTTGTGATACTTCCAGAATTATCATATGAAAAGAAGGGTTGCGTGACACTCAGAAAAACTTCAGTATCAAACTCAATCAGCAAAACTTTTGTATCAAACACAGCTGCATACCCACTTCTTCCCCCTCCTTTGGTTCTCTCATCCTCCCAGTCTGGCACCACCTCTTCTCCCATCCGGCATGGTGAAAGCCTTTGATTACCTGAAGAGCATCTTCAGGTTTTTACTCTGGCATCTGTTCAAGCACCTTGCGAGCATCGCCCAAACAGTGCGCTGACCCTGATCACTATGCAGAACTGTAGTGTAGTAGTTGGGCTGATGGAACAGTCAGGAGCATGATTAAGGACAAAAATAAGAACACGGTGAGAGCCACCGGCCTAAATTAAGGTCAAATGTGTAAAGAACACTTAAGAGTTAAGACAATGACAAAACGAGCTGTAGTGATGACTGAGAGCTAGAATAAGGTTGTAGCGTGAAGATGTACTTGGACAAATGAGTCACACATTTTTACAATATATAGAATAGTCCATTCAAATGACAGAATAATAGAAATGTATAAAAATCCATAAACATAGAAGAGAAGCAATCACATAGTATGCACAAGAAAGCCCACTACAATATGCAAATCGATTAATGAAGCGTAAACATGTTGTTGCCTTCCAAACCAGCCACCAACTCACCATCCTGAGTAATAACAATACCAAAGGAAACTGTTGACATTGTTGCCTTCAAGAAATCAATGGCTCAGTCTCATTCAAATGTGGCGTACCTTTGGAAAAAGCAAAGCATTCACACCACCGGCCACGATCATCAATCCATCATGCCTTGGCGACCGACAAAGTCAGCATAGCTAATCCGGCATGCTCTTCCTGCAGCAAGCTTGTGTCCAAGCTCCAGCGCCGCTCCGCGATCCTCACGAATTCGTCCATCACATCTCCGAAATGTTGCACGATTATCTGTTCATACACGGCTCTTATCTGGTTCGCAATCCAGCTTGGGGTGACGAGTGCACTGTCCAGGTCGCTTAAAAAGTCATGCACCAGAAACTCCTTGATCGAAAAGGACCCCTCTTCTTGGATGATCTCCCTTAGATCTTCCTTCGAAGGCCCATAGACTGGCACGTAGAAAGAATCAAATTTCGCCTTTTCGATTACACCCTGTCGATCATCGCGAAATATCAATTACTTGTGCCTTCATCAGCAAATGATAAAATTCTATGCTAGAAAAACTGACGAAATGTACCTCTGAGGCCATAAGGCTTAGAACCTGAGCAAGGATGTCCCAGATGTGAAAGGGGGCGACGCCATCAGAATGCCTTCCTATAATGGAAACAACCATCTGGCCTTCCGGGACTAATTCTTTGGCTCTCAGTTCCAGGAAATGTCTGAAATCCTTCCTGAACTGCTGTGCATAGGCCTCAAGGACCATAGGAAGCTTTTCACGCCTATCATGCTCATCGATGTAGTAAGCCGGGATCTGGTTCCTCGTTAGAACTTCAGGAGCCTGTGAAGATAAAGGTTTTGATAAGAAAATTGGCAGGTTAATGCAATGGATCGATCCATGAAGCAGTGTCACACTCATACCTTTGAGAGCCAGTGCAGGCTACTGGACGAGCACACAAGATGCACGGAGCTACTAATGAAAAGCCTCTCGTAAAACGACCCCGGTGCAACACCTATCATGACGACAGGTTCGTTCATTCGACGGAGTGCTACGAGCCTCTTCACCACCGTGTTGAAGTCGTTGTCAGGCAGGTCGTTGAGGAACACACACAGCTCCGGTGGTGGCTGCTGGAACTGAAGACAGTAACCATGGATCGCCTCGACAGCGACTGACACCAGTGCCAGCGCGTTTGGGCCAGAGGAACAGCCCAAGTCCGCGATCACCATCTTGTCAGGTAACAAGGTGCTGCTGCTGCTGCTGCTGCTGCTGAAGTCTATGATGGCTCTTTCTATCAGCAGCTTCATCCTGTTCTGCTGAGCGTTCTGCAGTCAATTTGAACTTTCTTCAGAAAATCTAGTAGTCTTTCAGCTAAATAGCATGCTTCTAGCTTCCTCATTTATTCTTTTGAATTTCAGATATATAGTCATATTATGAATTCCCTCAAAAAAAATTACTATATGATGAACAAATTCCTGATGGACAGTTATGAGAAGCAAAGTGTCAAAGAACAGGATACCTGAATACCAGAGTTGCGAGCATAACTTCTTTCCCCTTGTCCTTGGTTCATATGAACCATCTGTTTGGAGGCCATGGCTTTGGTTAGAGTGAGGCAAATCTCCAGAAAACCTGATAGAAGCAGATTAGGAGGCCACTGCTAATGATGTACTTAAAGCAGACTTGTTAGTTTAACAACTGGGGATGGCTGCTTATCAATAGCCACTGATTCAAAGCTTTAAGTCAAATTCAACTACGGATAAGGATATGGCAATAGGTTAATAACCCGTCACTGGTAGTGCCATCCCTGTACAACGTCACACTTAAGACTTATCCATAGCATTGACCACCTGCACCATTCCCCCGGTTATTATTTGAAGATTATCACATGGTAGTTCATTTTTTTTTTTCGAAAAGGACATGGTAGTTCATTATTTGTCTGCTTGATGTATTTGCCTTATCTATGCAGTGTGCATTTGCTTGTGTTCATCAAGCATCGTATGGAAGCATTAACAAAAAATAAATCAATTGTGCAACCACTGTAGAAAAAAGATTTTATACCACTCTGAATAGTAATAAACTGTGAGTTTCAGTTTTTTTTTCTACCAGCTTCAGAAAAAATGTGTCTGTGCTGTTCTAAAATGTCTGAAATGTTTTCTTTGACCTTGAATTCCATGTTGAATAGCCAACTCAATATAACCAAATTAAACTAACAAGTCTGCTGATCTAATATAACCACTAGTTGGAATTAACTATAGACCTTTCATTTTTGGCCATTATTTGGTTAAGAAAGTTTTGGTAGCGTGTAAAGAACATTCATACTGCGTAAATTCGCCCAAGCAAAAGGACATCTATTTGAAGAAAAATAGAAAATATGAATGGGGTGATATGAATCAATCAAGAAGCAGAGCTGAAGAGTGGCGTGAATTTTGGTCAACTTTCTACCCTATGGAAGGCACGGTCCAAAGTCTTTGATGTAGAAGGGTGATCTGATCATAATATCTTAATCAGGGTCTGATCATATCTTAATCACCTTACAATGCTGACCAGGAGTATAATCAACACGAGAACCATGAGGTCTCTTAAATAAATATTAAGAGATAATATCATGGCGAAAAGAAGCAAGTCATCACACATACAAAATCAGTAGAGGTCAGCTACAGCGCAAACATACAAACCGGAGAGAAAAACACATGTGCCTGCATTGGTAAACTGGGCAAACACACGTCAAAGCCTCCTAGTGTCAAGGCTACTACTATTATGGTTGATATGAAATAAAAACATTACTGTCAAACGCTTTTATAGATGGAAATACGAACTCAGGATGTATCTTCCATCTCACACAAAAGGCATGTGGACAGCGAAAGAGGGAAGGAAATGAGCGGAGTAATTTGCAATCAACCACCGGATTCATATTTCTAACTTCGGGTTCCAGCAGTTCAGCTCCTACTAAAACCATCGCTCTTATAGAGTGGAGAAGTAGTTTTCCATATTGCCGTCAAACAAATAATTTACTCCCTCCAATCCATATTAATTGTCGCTGATTTGGTACAACTTGAACTAAATCAGCGACAAATAATATAGATCGGAGGGAGTCCAGGATTTGCAAAACACAAAAGAAGAACCAACCTGTATGTGCTCAATTAGTCTGTCACAAGCTGACGACCACCAGTTAACCCAGGGAAGCTATCCAAGAATATCAGTTTTTACAAACCAAAACCATGGATGTCAAGACTGGATGCGGGTAACCGCAAGTACTCTTTCAAAGCCTGCACAATCTCCAGACGTGGATCCACCTACAAGCATAAAATTCAGAACTGAGCCATCATATTCAGACTGTCAAATATTAGATTCAGACTCCAAAATTAGGATGAACATGACTAGTATCAATCTGCCCAGCACGTGAACATCGAAAGGAATGAACCATGTTGTGGCAGCACAAATCCATGGCGTAGTCACTGAGAGCACCTTGCGAGCGGTCATAACGGCAGTCTGACCCTCGACAAGATGTCAGCGAGTGATGAAGGCAGCTCCCGGCTCTCTGGGATACACAGCCTAGGCAGGAACACAACCACCCTGCTGATGCTCGCAGGTCTTCCTGTTATATAGCCTTATATTGGATAGAGAAATTCTGTGTCTATGCATGTTTTTTTTTTTTTTGGAAATGGTGTCTATGCATGTTTGATAATACAGAGTGCAGTTCTGATCTGTTCTCTTTTTTTACAGGATGGGGTTAATTTCATCAGTTTCTCCCTTGTATGTACTCCCTCCGTTCGGAATTACTTGTCGCGAAAATGGATGTATCTAGATGTATTTTAGTTCTAGATACATCCATTTCCGAGACTAGTAATTCCGAACGGAGGGAGTACCAGGTAACAGAAGATGTTCATAATCTAAAGTAGAAGCTCAATAATCCTGAAAGCAAGTTCATCCCAACAAATGTGTGGATTCTTCAAATAAGTATCATGGTAAGATCTTTCGATGAGACAGTGGAGCTTATATTGCTTCATTATCTTAGGTTCCCTGTATTCCATAAAGAACCCAATGCCATGAAACAATATTATGATTCTGTTTTGTAGAAAAATATGGTAGTAAAGCTGAGAGAAAAGTGCATTACTACCACCCAGGAGCGGGATAAGTTACAACAAGAGATGGTAAGTACTCCCTCCGTCCGGAAATACTTGTCATTGAAATGGATGTATCTAGATGTATTTTAGTTCTAGATACATCCATTTTCATCCATTTTGATGACAAATAATTCCGGACGGAGGGAGTATGACTTCATCACAGAAGCATGCATATTCTTCTTTTTCCCTTTTCGTATGATCATGCAGCATGTAGAAAGGTATGATGATAAAACACGAAATTTTGTTTTGCAACAAAGGAACATAATATCCTTCTCTGCTTTGTAAAACCAGGGGAGCTATATATACCACAGAGTACGGAATGGTCAAGCCTGGCTCGAAAGCTGCGGATCCATTGCTGTTCTGGAAAATAGATGGGGGCTATACATGCCATTGGTAAAAGAAAGAATGCTGGAGTTGATAGTTTTAACCCTTAACTTGAAAGAAGCACAGAAATCCAAAGAGCCCTGTTAAGACCGTCCAGGCCAGAACCATAAATCTTACCATGAGGGAGTACAGAGATGTTCAAAACTGTCTTCAAAACTAAGGTTTGCACATAGGCAATCATTCAATGTTTATGTTTCACTATAATTCCATAATTGTCTTGTTGTTACTCCTGGCAACAAATGCTATGCCTCATATGATCCGCAGACGTTCCCACAGGAACATCACCAACTAGGACTGGATTTGCAAATGGACAATACAGTAGAAAGCAAAAAAAAAACATAATTAGCAGGCAGTGGAACGTTGGGATGCAACACAAACATACAGGTCTGTTTAAAACATCCAGTTCCATTTAACATCTAATCCAGTACCCAGAATAACTTGTCACTGACTCAAAACACAGCTAACAGATACTGCACTTGCTTTCTCTAAGACATGCCTTTTTTTGCTCCCACACACTCAGCTGCTAGAAATTAAATGCAGCTCACGCTTCTTTGATCCTCGACCTTCCTCCTCTTCCTCCCGCATTACTGTTTCAAGCAAAACAGACGAAGAATAAGGATGGAGACAATTAATGGTGACAAGGTCAAAACAAGTGAAAAGACAACTAGTTGTACAACAAAGTCAAATAATTATCACGCAGCGACCAAAAGTAAAAAAAGATCAGAACTGTTCCAGCAATACAGATTGAATGCCAACTAAAGCATACAAGATGGTCACAGAAGAGGGTCTCATTGGAAGTCTAACCACTAAAACAGAGAGGGTGAAAAGAACATCAACCAGGTACCATACTGTTATTAGGTTGGATGATCATACCATTGTCGCATAAGAGGAAGAACTTCATAGTCGTATATCTGAATCAGAAGAGACGCATAAACACAAGCATGCCATTGTAAAATGCATGATTCATAACTGACATCCGTGTGAGTGATAGTTGCTCCAGCAAAACCCTTAATTCTATTATACGGCAACATTCTGAAAAGTATTAACAATCTAAGACATGATAGCTTGAGGATCACAGTTGTAAAGCAAACACACATTCCTCTAATTTCTCAACTTATTCCCAGTTCCTTCATTTTCCTTCTCAGCATGCCGACCAAGAACCCTATGCACAGGGGACACCCTCATCCTCCTATTAGATATGTCTCATCTATGCTTCTAAAGCGACCACACAAAACAAAGTATAATAACATCACACAAAGGACAAAAGACAAACCTTGCAGGATCATCCTTGAGCGCAGGGAATTTGGGAGGCCAGATCATCATAAAAGGACGGATAAAACCCAACCACTGAATCTCGCTTGTCCTCTCATACACTTTATACAGCATCCTGCACTTGATATCCAAATAGAGTAGGCATGGACCCATCTCCAAGAAAACAAACTCAGCATTGCGCCCCACCTGCTTCATCCACACCTCATGTGTGTGATCAGGCATCCTCCATTTAGCACACATCTCACGCAAACATATGGTATCCACCAGCAAACAGTTCTCCCCTGTGTGCAGCCAGATGCGGAGCTGAAGCTCGTCCAAATGAATTTGATACACGCCAGAATCATCATCTGCGCTTGACAACATGGTTCGTCTGTCACTAATAACAAGCCCTTGTGGAAGCTGAAATGTGGAGGAACTTAATGTTGTCAAATCCAAGACAAGAATTTCACTCTGGGTGGACGCCATATAGATTTTATTGCCAACAAGCAGATTATTCAGTTCCTGTGGCAGACAAGGGAGCTGCATCGTTGCCGAGGCATGCACACACCAGACACCATCTTGCAACATATACATGTGTACCATAGATTTTGTTCGCTCCTTAGAATATTCCATCCACACATAGAAGTAGGACAAGTCATTGCCGCATTCTTTGAAAAAGAGTTCACTGAAAGTGCAGAAATAGCCATCTTGGAGTTTGTGTTGTGGGTATGGTGGGATGACGACCATGCCCCTCTCAGGGCAGAGCGGGCTGAGCACTATATTTTCTGATCCGGGTTCTCCAATGTTGTTCTTGAACGTGTTCATGAAGACGTTGCCATTGCAGCAGTCCAAGATGATTTTACGTGTGTTACTGCAGGCATCCAGGATGGAGCTTGCAGAGCGGATGATGGAGTTGAACTCTGGAGGGTTTGGTAGCATTGGCACGAAGCGTGAGCTGTTACAAAACCTACCGGAGTCGACATAGAAGCCAAGGAGGCGGGGCGGGTGGAGCTTGCGGAAGCGGCAGAGGAAGGCGGGGTCAGAGGCGTGACAGAGCCAACGCTTGCAGGCGAGAGCAGCGCGGACGAGGGTAGTTGGGTAGCCGATTAGGAGGAGGATCTCGATGAGTAGATTGTCGTCGCCGAGCACCTTGGACACGGGGTCAGCCAGTGTCGCAGATTGCCGCAGCCTCTTTCCATCCATACACGGCAAGTTGGGAGCGGAATCGACCCTGAAACAGCAGCAGCCACAGACAAATGCCATCAACAGAAATGGGTGAAGTTAATAGACTGGTTGTCAATAACAAATGCCATAAACGGGACCTTCATTCAGTGTGGCTGCAAATAACCAGCACGTAAATAGAACACAAACATACATGGTACATCCATCCATTCGTCCAGCATAACATACAGATACTCCCTCCGTTCGGAATTACTTGTCGCAGAAATGGATGTATCTAGTCGTATTTTAGTTCTAGATACATCCATTTCCGAGACAAGTAATTCCGAACGGAGGAAGTAGTTACGAAGAGGGAAACTGGATGTTACCCGTGAGTAACCTCGGTTGCATCCATATCGTATCCAGCTCCCCCCTCTATTGCGGCACCCTCTCTCCTCTCCTCCACTGTCACGGTAAGGAAAAGTTAGGGTTTGTGAGGGGAAATCAAGCTAGGGTTTTCGGCAAGAAAGGAAAGTAACAAACATAAAGGAATAATTATTACTAGGGGATGGAGAAGGAGAGGGAGGGGATGAGATTTGCTGACCTAGAACCTCTGGTTGCTGCCGGGGACGGGGAGGTCCGGGGTCGCCGACGGTGCCAATCCTCCTTTCTCTCCGACCGCCGCTTTGCTGGAGTGGAGAGGGGAGCTGCTGAGTTTTTCTTTTTCGCTTTAGGAAATTTGGAGAGCGGAGCGCTAACGTGTGTGCAGCCCACTAACCCCTATCCAAGACCGGTCCAGTCTGTGTCAGCTCAAAAGCCCATCTATCCACTGGCTTTGCTATTTGCTGAGACCACATAGCCTCAAGTTTTTTTTTTTGCTGAGACCGCATAGCCTCAAAATAATAATATTGCTGAGACGTCCACAGTATAATAGTGAAGCATCAAATGAATATTGTCCTTTATTTAGTTTATTATGTAGAGGGAGTAATATACAGAGGCATCAAAATGATTATTTCAGCCGAAATCACAAGTTGAGTCTTACTGAGCTAAGCGCTATCGATATGTACACTACCCCATATGCACCAAAATAATTTGCACTTGAGTTGAAACTAGACTTTCCTTCCATCGTATACATAATAAAACCGCAAAAAAGGAAAAAGAACCAGTAATCAGAAAATATCAAAAAGGGGTGTGTTGACTTTACTAACTATCAATATTTGCCTCTTCCGTCTCTCAAACAGGAAGACGGTCGAGTCGATCTTGAAATTTTACAGAACAACGTATGTTCCATGATATCTCCTAATCTTTTGAGTAAATTCTAAACAAAAAATGTCTATTTGATCCTGTAAATTCAAGGCTCAAGCAAGCATTTCAGTTGATTCTAAGAAAAAAAAATTGTGGACATGAGGCCAAAGTTCACTTGATTTAGGGTGTCAACGTCAATAATTAATAAGCAAACTTTGTAGGCAAATTAAATTGATTCTAAGCAAAATTTAGGCCTCACATTTATGGGATCCAGTGAACAATACGCAACCAATTCAGGAAATTTTTTAGCAACAGAGGCACAATCTTTTCTTTGTTGTGGCCATGGAGTGATAGCAGTAGAGATTGTTTTAGTATTTAAGTCAACCTAATTCAGGAATTGATATTAGACAACATTTATGGCATTCAGCGTGTTTGGTCGTTGCTTAACGCCTAAGCGCCTCATAAGCACTGCCTTCTCCAATAGAGTGTATCAGTATCACCCTCAGCAACAATACTCATTGACAAAGAAAAATCTATGGTGCCAACCCAACAAGTGTCAGTGGCTGCACTAGGGCGTCCATGGCTATTGCCCATAGGTCACCCAAGGTGTCGGCTAGGGTATATATATAGTCATGACTCACGAATACAATGCGCACTAGGAACACTAACCCCATGATGCAAAAGAACTTCTGGCAACACCAATAGAAGGTTGGGGGTAGCATCCTTGTTCGGGACTGTCCGTGGTGGGGTCGGCCATGGAGACCATGTCATCAGAATCGATGTCGTGCCTTGTCACACTAGCGTGTACATTTCCAGTACCTCATAATCCTAGTACTACATACTTCCTTTTTATGGTAAGCACATAGCTACCTTTCTAAGAGTAGTGGAAGAATCATTGAGAAATGTGTACGTGCTTTGAAATATATATAGCCCGCGATGTTCTGTTGGCCATGAAGTTAGGAAAGGTAAAGGGGGTCGACATGGTGGCATGTGCTTGCTTGGTCATTATAAGGATCATGTGAGTCTCTGCAATCGTTTATTTGGAGTAAGAACTGACATGCAAAGCATCTAGATGACATTCAAGCGCTTGAAAGCATGTCATCTTTGAGGCGCCTACCTTTCATATTCTTTTGGATACAAATAGTAACATTAATAGTAATAATCAACCGACGTACTACAGACATATCTTCACTTTAAGGGCATAATTGATTTGAAAGATTCTAATTGAACTTATGCATTTTTTTCTATGTGGGTCCCTTGATTTGTAGGAATTTTCATTAAGGATTCTCGCATACCATATTTCTTAATTTTCTATGGACTCAACTTCTTGGGAAAATTATTTTTATTTCTCGTCGTTGTAATCAAATAAACTTTGGCACAAATTCAATCACATTGAACTCAATTATGCAATCTTTCCTTTTTATGTATTTATTGATCTGGTGAATCAAATATTCTTTGAAAGAGCATTGGCGAGGATTAATTTGCAAAGACAATACAGTTTGTTCATGTGGCTGACAGTATGTTTTCTTGGCATGTTTGTATGATTCTATCGTTTGATAATTAACCAAGTCTTTTGAGCACTTACAAAAAGCATAGAACAAGGAAGTGTGGGTGGTGAATCAAATATTTAACAGCTAGCTGATTTTAATTTGGTGAACAGTCAATGAAGGTGTCCTAGACTAGGGGGTCCTATCCCAGCCGGACTAAAGTATGGGCCGGACCACCAGCCCGTTAAGGAGGAGGGACTCCCGAGGCCTTCAACATATGGCGACCGAAGACTTGGCGCGTACTTCAAGCATATTTGATTAGATTCGGCATGTAATTTCTGAGATGGCAACCGACCATATGTAACCCTAGCTACCCCTGGTGCCTATATAAACCTGAGAGTTTTAGTCCGTAGGGTTCATTCATACACCCATTCATCATACCCCTATGGTTTAGCCCACAACTTATGATCTCGAGGTAGATCAACCCTGTACTTCGACACCTTCATAATATAACAAGAGCGGGACGTAGGGTTTTACCTCCATAGAGAGGGCCCGAACCTGGGTAAATTCTTTGTGTGTTCTTCTCCTGTTACCCATCAATCCAATCTAACAGCTGGGGCTCCCCCTCCCAAGATCTGCCGGTTTTGACACCGATAGTCAAGTTTTTAGTCCATCCCTGATTAAGATACAACAACACATAGTCAGCTCCCAAGCAAGAATACCATGCCCTTCCGCGCGTGGAAAATTCTCAGCGGGTGCTTGTTAGTGCTAACGGGTTTCAATTAGTTTGGTCCTTGGTTTCAGTTCAGTCTCATTTTTTTCTATATACATCAGGCCGGAGGTATGAGACAACAACATACAGGAAGCATAGGCTAACGTTTTCGACAGAGGCTCCTACATCAAAACCGGTGATGCACAAATCAAGGAGCGAAAGAGAAGATCATAGCTATGTGGGGGCTTATAAAGTTGGGGTGATGCTAAGAATCGGCCTTCCATGTAGCACGAGGGGGATACTAATCGGAGAGGCTACTACTTTGTCGGCTGCGACGAAGAGTCCCTGGACATCACCCCCTTCAACCACAAGGCAGTAGTCGCGCCGCTGACCAGCTCCAATATAGTGGTTATAGTGCTCAATTGTTAGCATTATAGCGGCCTCTTGTCTCTGTTTATTTAACTGATGAATTGCATGGCCTTTTATCAAGGTTTTCTTTTACGGACATTACCCGGTAGGCCTGTTAACACTAAAATTTTGCAAATATACACGACTTTCCTATTTCTGTGTTTTTTTAGCTGTGGATGAATGAGGCAGATTATCCTCCTTGTCAACTAGCAAGTTGCACCTGAATTTTATGAGAGTTCGGAACACTAGTTAAATTGAAATATTGCATTATAATTCTCGTTCACTATTGAAACATACTATAGTTCTTCCTTAGTTGCATCGTTTGGAATTATATTTATCATTCCACTTTAGCTGCTAATTATTTTAAGGAACCAGTGCTGAGGTCCAGATTGTGTCCCCTGTTGACTACCAAGCCCTATTCTTTTTTTTTTTGCTATGACACACACAATGCATATGAATTTGGTCTACTGAATGATTGCATTATAGTCAACCTTCAAGTTATGTTCTGTTGCAGTGCATTCTTGTTCATGATTCAGTTCTGCCCTTGTGTTGCATCGTTTGAAATTATATTTATCATTTGAGTTTAGCTGCTAACCATTTAAAGAATCAATGCTTCATGTGATGTTTGATCTTAACATAAGCTCAAGAAATGTTGTGCTGATGAGCAGAAGAAAGGTTTGTCATGGTCAGGCTCAACACTGTTCTCCTTTAGACGATGTAAATGCCAGTCATGCCCCTTTTTTCGTGAGCCACGCAAATGCGTATGAATTGGGTTAACTATGAGCCGCCCTGTTTGTTTTTTATGTATACAAGTTATGATCAAGAATCTCTGACTGTCATGGTTGCATGAAATTTATACTTGTCTGAATATCCTTTTGGTTTGAAGCTACTAGCATGTTGATGCTAAAATTGTGAAGTCATTGTGGTCAGCATTTGAGATAGTTGCTGATTGATTTGTCTCATGCCTCTGTTTCTCTGAACTGAAGAATTGACCTGGTTTTTCTTTTATCTCGATGTCTTCCTTTTTCTTAAATATTATCCAGTGGTTTTTTAATACTACTTTTTTCAAGTATTGTTGTAGCTGACAATTAAATGGGGGGAGGCCATCTTCTCAGTTTGTTCAGTTGGTAGCTTCACCTGATTATTAGATGACCTTGGAGCTAGCACTGATGGTTAATACTGAACGGA
Organism: Aegilops speltoides; assembly: GCA_021437245.1. Taxonomy (NCBI): domain Eukaryota; kingdom Viridiplantae; phylum Streptophyta; class Magnoliopsida; order Poales; family Poaceae; genus Aegilops; species Aegilops speltoides. The sequence goes on along the minus strand of JAHHZJ010001431.1, from coordinate 107,930 downwards.
ATGGTTGCATTAGACTAGTAAACTTACCAGTGGAATGTTCTATTGCATTTCATTCCTCGGCATGTGTCCATTGCATCTGGTCAGGTATTGAATTGCCTGTTATAGTTCCAGCTTTGCCATTTTGTTGTTTGGGATTATCTCTATCATGGTCAGGCTCAGGTCCCAGATTGTGTTGCTCTTCTTTTCACTGTAACCGGAGCAAGGCCGTGTTGCAGAGTTGCAGGCTACTCTCCCCAGATTGTGTTGTTCTTTTTTTCACTGTAACAGGAGCAAGGCCGTGTTGCAGAGTTGCAGGCTACTCTCAATTGCCTTTCGTGTGCTTGCCCCTGTCTGGCATCTGCGTGTGTGTCCCACTGGAGACAAAAATGTTTTAAGTGTGTGGTTACAGGTTACACTATCGATTCAGTGTACAAGTCAGCGCCTGGATTAACTTATTCCAGTGTGCCTGCTATCTTAACTGGATTTTTTGATTTTCCATGCAAGGTTGCAGTTCTTCTAGAGCAAGATTCCAGTGTGCCTGCTATCCTTAACTGAATTATTTGATTTTCCGTGCAAGATTGCAGTTCTTATTGTACCAGAGCTCACCGATGGACTGGCTGGGGTAGTACATCGCGATCCAGCAGCGATCAAATTGGAGATCGTAATTGGGTTGTGAAGAGTACGACTACATCAACGGCGTTACGACGCTAATGCTTTCGGACTACAAGGGTATGTAGACACACTCCCCTCTCGTAGCTATGCATCTCATAGATTGGATCTTGGGTGTTTCGTAGGAATTTTTTTGATTTTCATCGGGGCAGAGGCCACTACAGCCTCACAATCGGGGCAGAGGACACTACAACCTCACAGATTTGGGCGGCAGGACGCAGCCAAGATCGGGATAGGGTCCTAGATCGCCGCCATGGGCAGCCCTACAACGAGAGGAAGGCCGCCCGCGAGCAGCGCTCACCGCCGGACCGCCGCGCACCACAGGGCCATCATCTCTGCAATATCCACATCAGGGCAGAGGAGAAACGAACGAGAAAATTTGCCCCGTTGCCCCCTTCCTATGGCAGGCGCGGTTTCGCTGGTGCCCCCTCTGGTGACGGCGCAGCGATGGAGGACGAAGATAGGAGGCCTGGCAGCAGGGCTAGGGTTTCCTCGTGCCGCCATAGGACGGCGATGCGGGGGTGGAGGGGAGTCAAAGAGGCAGCCTAGGGTTTCCCCCGTGCCGCCAGAGGACGGCGACACGGGGGCGGAGGAGGAACCTAGCTGCTTATCTCCTCTCGCGGATTCAAATACACCAAAATACCTCCATCTTCTAACCTACACTTTGGTTGGATTCACTCATCTCTAGATTTGGGGGTATATGTGGGTGCCCCTTTGGGGGGAGTTTTAGGTGTGGGGTTTGTTTTGTGCTTCAATAGTTGCGGCAACAATGCTCCTAATAATGTTCTTGTGACTTCCTTTTTCTCGTGGTTTCTCCACCGGTGACGAGGTCAGGCTTGGGAAATGTGTTCCCCGGTTATGTTCACATGTCAAGTTTGAGAATTAGTGGGGCGCCTCCTACACCCCACCCCAACACATACTTGCCCGTGGTGTCTCCCCCCGTTATGCTCGTTCCCTAGACTCCGATGTTGGATGTCATGCATGCCCCTGGCCACTCGCCCATTGGGGATATCTTGGGTCACATTGATGCCGACTTAGCCCTGGTTAGCTCAGGTGCCATTCGTTTTCAGTCTATCCTAGCTTTTTTTATATGGGGTTTTTGTTTTTACCGGTTAACTGGTCTGGCGATTTTCTGGAACCTTCCTCCCGAGGCGGGTGGGCCTGAAAACCGAAGCAAATAAGGGATATTGAGTGGAGGATTCTGGGTTCACGAACACTAAGGAGGTCTACCTTATCCGGATGGTGGTAGGAGTTCAGCTTGTGTTGCTCGTATTGATCTCACAGCAGGTAATTTTTTAAGGACTCGAAGGTCGAAGCACGAAGATATCTTCGACACCCCAAAAAAATAACATTATGTGCAAAGACATTGCGACGAGAACTATTTAGTGAGACAAGATTGATAGGATGTTACTCTTGGTAACCACAAATATACTCTTGTAATCTTGCTTTAAGTTAGTAACTAGACACAAAAGCATGAAGTGGAGCATTTACTTCCCTCGAGGTCCTAAACATGGGTACATTGCGTGTCCCGGACTTCTTGTTTCCTTCGTTGTTGCCTATGAGTTTTTTGTTGAGACCATTGTGTTGCCCCGGTCATAGGAAATCCACTATGTAGTATGCCCCATTATATGTGGTACATGACTTTCCTGCAATGAGATCGACTCCGAGCAAGTGCATCTATTATGTCGCAGCCGCAAGTAAGTGTAGAATTCGGATGATGTCGACAAATGAAAGGAAATGTTGGAAGCAATTGACAAAAAAAATGACAGGTGTTGGATGGCATCAAAGAGAAACAAAAGTAAGTCCCTCTCCCTCCTCCATCATTTTCATGTCCAATTATTTGTATTCCTTGATTTTTTTTATCCCACTATTTGTATTACTGATTAGAGAAGGAGAAGTATTGGATAGAATCATATTTGGCATACTTTATATTGGATACATTGTGCCAGCGTGACGGCTGAAGCCTGAACCTGTTTCAAAGATCTGTTGAAATATGTTGATCCATGTACCTATATGGGCAATGACCAAGTTCCCTACTACTAATTGAAGGTATTTGTGCATAGTATTGATATGCTATTTAACTTCAACATGACTCATAGTACATTTATGTGTGTAAGGAAGATTCAGTGTTATCATACAAAATTTCTATCAGGATCTTTGTATTTGCAGACCGTAGCATTTCTGCTACTTGAGTAATACATTTTTCTATCTGCAAAAAAAAAATCATACAAAATTTCTATCAGGATCTTTCAAATAAATATGCCCTTAAAGTGAAGAGATCTGTCTGTGCTACACCAGACCCATCGATTATTACTATTTTTTGTTATTATTTGTAGCCAAAATGTTACAAAAGGTAGGTGCCTAAAGGACGATGGGCTTTCAAGCACTCAAAGATCATTCGGATTCTTCTTCTCTCGATTGTTGCTACAAATAAACGATTGCAGAGACTCGCATGATCCTTATAACTACCAAGCCAGCAAGCAGATGCTACCATGCTAAGCCCCTTTACCTTCCCTGATTTCATAGCCAACAGAAGATGGCGGGCTATATATGTGAGAGCAGACACAAGTTTCTCAGTGATTCTGCCACTAATCTCACAAAGACAGCCACGTACTTCACTCAAAAAGGATATGTGTAGTGCGTAGGATTGTGAGGTATTGGGAATGGACTCACTAGTGTGACAGTCACGACAAGACGTTGATTCTGATAACATGGTCTCCAAGTCCGGCCCGATTGTGGACAACACCAGTCGGACGCTACCTTCAACCTTTGTGATGCCAAAAGTTCTTTGGCGCCATGGAGTTGGTGCTCCTAGTGTGCATTGTGTACGTGAGTCATGAATATCCATACACAGTAGTCGTCGACACCTAGGTTGACCTATAGGCCGGTGAGTGTCGGCATGTGGTACCAGGCTACCAGCTCCTATGGGCAACATTGATGGACGTCCTATTGTGATCGCTCTGTGATCGACTCGTTGATCTATGTCAGGATGAGTAATCATCATGAGGCAACATGTATGAATAGCTTCTAGGTCATGATCGTGCTGACGCTTGTTGGCTTGGCGCTGTAGACTGTTCTTTATCAGTGAGTATAGTTGATGAGTGATATGCATGGCGATAAGCTCCATCAGTGTGTGATTTATATATCTACTTTATTATGTTATATCATATCATATTATTAAAATAAGAGCCACGTGGTCTAGATAGGCTATACTCCCTCTATTTCTGTTGAAAGGGTATATCTCGAAGAAAAATTGGTTTGTTAGTACCGTTTTAATTTCTCTATATCACTTGTTTAGATTTTGAGGCACATTAAAACTCTGCATGCAAGACTAAAAATAAACTCAACAATGCATGTAATTATTCCTGTTTATTTAATGGTCACGCAAGCATGCTCCAAATAAATGTGTTGGTTTAGTTTAGTTAGTTTTGCGAACTAAAAAAATCATTCCGGCATTCATCATCTGCCTTTGTTGAGGAGCTTTTGGAGTTGAGCCTTTTAAACTGAAAGACGGATTAATATCTACACCGCGGATCCTTAATGCAGACATGTCCACGATTATAAGATCCACGTGTTATATAGAATAAAGGACCATGGTAGACATGTACAAGCAATCAGCTATAGACATACATTCCAAGGCACACAAAGTCGAAACATAACTAGATAAACACATGGACACGTACACAAACTGGATGTGAGTCTAATACAAATGCGAGGGAGCTGCTGGATACCAGAATTCGAAAGCAAAAAAGTAAAGGGCAGCAGCTTACCCATGGTAGGGATGAGGCTATTTGGCGTCTTGAGCCATCCGGATGTTTTTCAACTGGCTCTTTATATAAGAAATTTTTTCAAATCGACGACACCGTGTGACCTATCCGGGATCTGGAAGGCACGCCTTCCGGCCAAGATAAAAATCTTCTTATGGCAAGTGGCTCATAACATAATTACCAGTGGAGACAAGGTGCTGAAAAGGAAGGCCCGGGTGACGGCAAATGCATTTGGTGTGGCAGGAGGGAAGATCGTGATCACATACTTTTTAGGTGTATCATGGCACGATTCGTTTGGAGCGACATACGGTTGGTGACGGGCTCCACTTGGAATCCGAGTGGTTTTTCGGAGTTCTACTGGTTGGTGAAATCCACCTCCGGGAAAGATAGGCGGATTGCATGGCTAGATTTTGGGGCTATTGCATGGTCACAATGGACTACAAAGAAATAAAGCCTTGATAGAGGGACAGTTCATTAAACATCCGGCTGATCTACTATACAAATTGGTGTCTTTCTTGCAGCTATGGAAGCTTCTGGCAAGGGCACAGAACAGAGGACGCGTGCAAGGAGCTCGCCTCAAAGGTGCGAGCAAGGTGCACTGAGATGTGACGGCCAACACAGGGAACACCACCGGCACAACTCTGCCCCTAGCTACCTCAATAGCCTTGGCGCTGCGTCGCCCGTATTCGCCTTCGGGCATGTATCACTTATGTATGTTGCCTAGTACCAGACTTATGACATTTGTAAGGGCCTCAGTCTAAGGCTGGGCAAGCGCCTCCTTTCAAAAAAAAGTAAAGGTTTCTCTGATGAAGACTTGGTTAGGTATCCAAGCCATAAACACCATACAACACGGAACAAAGCAAACATATTAGTAAGCTTTTGTCAAGAAACTGTATTATATATGTTTACAAATTAATACTTGCCAGCGATCTTTTAACAACCCTGATTTGCTGAATTAAGAAAAATGGAGGAATAGAGAAAACTACAGATTAGGCCCGTACCGGGCACCTGTGCAGGGTGTGCGCCTGCACAGGGCCCCCAGACCGGCCGGGGCCCCAAATCAGCCAGAGTATTGCTAATTAGCAGGAAGTATACTACTCTCCAAGCAATTAATCAACTCAGCCAACTAGTATTCCCCATAAAAAAAGCCAACTACTAGTATTCTCTCAAACTACTACATCCTCTCCTGACGCACGGTGCTCTTTCTTACTCTTCGTCTTCCTCAAACATCAGGCACAATTCACCTTCCTAATTAGGCTGGTCACAATGGGCAAGAACATAAGCTAGTAACTTACACACTTTCCTAGACTATGTTACTACCTCCATAGTGGGTAGGAACATCTATGTAGTGTCATGCAACGATGTATTTATTAGGTTATAGACTCATTGTTTCTTGGAGTGTGTGATGTTCCGGTAACTTAGCTAGTTACCACAAGCACCTCTGTCTTCATTAAATGCGTGCCACATAAGCAAAGTTGTATTGGAGTGTGTGATGTTACTCCTAAGTTCCTCCCCACTGTGACCAGCCTTAAAATCTTAAATCATCAATGTTCTTCACTACTCCATTTTCCAATCCGTGTCTATTAACTCTTCGCGATTTCCCCAAAAGAGTCCGCTGGAATATGTAACGCTCTACTCCTAGCCCCCCATCTATTATTTATCTGATGTTCTTCTCAAATATTCAATCGGCAAGCATGCAAGTTAGGGTTTCCCTTGACCTCTTTCGCTTGTTCTGTGACCCATCAGCATATATTGGAAATTCCCCCACCAAAAAAAACGAGACTAGATTGCATTTGGTTGTTTTTGAGTTCTTGGTCACCAAAAGATGGTTCATCAACAGGAGCAATCAGGCTGAGAAACTGCATTTGGATGTTTTTGAGTTCTTGGTCATCAAACCAGCGCTGCCACATGATCTTGCTTCTCAAATCAGTCAAAGGTTGCTTCATTCCTTTCTATCCATATAATTGAAGGTTGCATAATTCCCTTTTACCTCTATGTTCAGTTTTAAATTTTTGAAATTTGTCTCTTACTTTTAGTTTCTATGATGTTTTCTAGAACTAGCAAGTATGACTAGGGCAGTATATGAAAAATGTAGGGAAAAGTAAAATGTCAAGGGCCCATATTTGGATTTCGCACTGGGCCTCTGTTTTCTCGGGTACGACCCTGCTACAGAACTTCATTGTCATATTCACATGAATCCAATGAAATTAATTAATTTATTTTTGTCAAAGTATGTTTGATTAAACTAAAGGAAAATCAAAATAATCTTTTCCAAGGGGTTGAGTCGTTAGTTTTTTCTTTTATGAATTTTGGTGTAGAAACCTTAACGAAAATTCTCATAAAATTTAATACTACAAATCAAGGGACCCACGTAGAAAAAATTCATCTGGATGATGCCGTCCAAGTCTTCTACCAAAATCCATCAAATCGAAGATGCCTCTCAAAGTGAAGATATGTAAGTACTACATTTGGCCAGTTCATTGTTACTGTTGATGTTGTTATCTTCATTCCAAAGATACGAAAGGTATGTGCCTCAAGAACGATGAGATTTGAAATGCTCGAAGGTCATAGATTTTGCGCCTCTTGATTCTTGCTTCATATAAATAAATGCAGTGTCGCATGATCCATTTAAAACGACCAACCAAACATGCACAATGCGCCATGCCATCCTACTTTACCTTTACTAACTTTATGGCCAGCAGAACATCACGGACTATATGTATGCTCGGAGAACAGACATACGTTCCTGAATGATTCCGCCACTAGTCACACTGCATAGCTACTTGCGTCAAAAGGAAAAGGGTGTCTGTATGCGTACTTAGGATTGGGAGGTACCAGGAATGACTACAAACTAGCATGAGAGGGCATCGGCGCTGGGACTTGTCTTCCAGGACGGCGATGCGTTTTTCGGGATTTCTCCTCCTCTTGATGTTTGCGTGAAGCAGCAGGCTGATGTGATCAAGATCATAAGATCTTCTTGTTACTTCTGGAGCCACCTTCTATCACTAATGCTCCATTTATCACACCATCAACACGCATTCCATTTTCTCTCATGACAGTTTTGGATAATTTGAACATCAGCTCCTCACAACATCGATCAGTTAAAAAGTATTAGCACTAACTAGTTTGATTTGCTTTTTAGAGCCCATGAACATACAGCGCCGCCAACCCCCTCCCCCGCCGATTACTAGAATGAAACATTATATTCAACATCTACAGTACCGTCGACGCACCCTCCCAGCAGAGGGAACTGCTAATGCAGTATAAAAAACGATTGAACACCATCAGCCAACAGTATTGCTAGCTAATGCAGTATCGAAAGCAATAGGAGCATCCAGATCAGACAAGCGCCGGCTAACCGTATCCTTTCATGGTTTGAATTCTTCATTTCCCCACTACTAGTCTAGCAGAACAAGATCAAGAGCTTCAAATGAAAGTCAGCAAAAATACAAGTACAACAGAACTGAACAATCGTACTAAAACATAAACCAGGTAGGTACCAACGAAAAAACACACAGTTCAAAATGCTAATCTTCTTCATATCAAAGAATACTGAAGAGTCTGGCCATGAAGCGAATTCAGGGGCAAAAAATACAGTTCCTGACTGCACTACACTAGTTTGGTTCGTTACTCAAGGAACAGCTTGTCGTGGCAACAGCGGAGGTTGATCAAGAAAAGGAATAGGAATGCTCTAGACTGGGCTGGAATACACTATACATGGCTGTTTGAAATGATGGCATTTTAGCTCTCAAACGGAATGGGCATAGCCCAGAAGATGATCAGAGCTTCTTAGTACTCCCTGGTGCGTACTACAAAAAAAATTCTTCAGTATGTATAATTGCTTGGTAGCCTTTTTTTAAGGGATATTTGCTTGGTAGCCTACAACAGATGTGAACAGCCAAGGAATTACCCTGCAGGAATGGCACAGCATATGTGCTGTGACCAACAATGGTAATTAATACTGAACCATATGCAATGGCCAGATGAGGAAGAATGAATTGCAACAAAACATTTCACTGACAAGCTGATTGTAAGGCGATCATTTCATTCAATTTAACATTCAGGCAGAAAGCTCCCCTAAAAATGAGGCACTCCTTGCTACTGAACAAATTGAGAGAATAATATGCCACATTTAATCGTCGGCTAGAACCATACTTGGAAATAGGAAACTGATGTATATTGCTTAGTAAGAAAACCACTGGATGATCTCTAAGAAAGAAGACGCTAATAAAAAAATCCAAGTCAATTCTTCAGTTAGACAAACAGAGGCATGGGGAAGTTAATTATCAACTATTTTGAACGTTGACCAAAACGACTAAATAATTGTAGCATCAACATGCTACCACTTCACCCCAAATGGATATTCACACAAGTATAAATTCCATGCAACCATGAAACATTCAGAGATCATTGACCATAACTTGTATACATCAAAATGAAACTAGCTAGCTCATAGTGGACCCATTTCTTAATCTTCTGCTCATCAGTACAAGCTCCATTTCTCAAGCATATGTTAAGATCGAAGATCACATGAAGCAATTATTCCTCAAAAGTGGTTAGCAGTTAAAGTGAAGTTTATACATGGAATTCCAAACGAAGCAACACAAAGGGAGAATTATAACACTATGTGTCAATACCTAACCGGACGTTAATGGAATCATGAACATGAATGAACTGCAGCAGAACATTGACTCGAAAGTTGACTATAATGCAATCATTCAATTTACCTAGTGTTGCAAGCTCTTCTGAAATCAGGTGCAACTAGCTGGTCAACAAGGAGGATAGTCTGTCTTATTTCACCGTCTGTTAAAACAAAACATAGGAACAGAAATGAACTGTTCATTTTCTAAATATTTAGTATTAAAAGGACAACTGGGTAAACTCTAAAAATGAAGACATCAATAAAAAGGAAGGTCAGTTATCCGATTCGATAAAAAGAGAATAAGAGGCAGCTAGTTTGCTAACAATGAAGTGCTAAGCAGAGTAGCAGACCACTATATACAGGGAAAAAAAAGAAAAGTCCATTCTTCAGTTCAAGATAAAATAGACATGAGTCGGAGCGATCGGCAAACATTCCAAATGCTGATCCAACTAACTTGTAATTTTAGCATCAACACTCATGGAAAACACTTCAGCCCAAAATGATATTCAAAGAAATATAACACAACCATATAACAGCCAGAGCTTCTTGGTCATAACTTTTAGACATCAACAAGAAGGCTAGAATTATAACAGTATGTTTCAATACCTAACCAGATGCTATGGAATTATGAACAATGAATTGCAAAAAAAAAATTCCATTAAGTTAGCTATAATGCAATCTTTCAATTAAACTAGCGCTCAAGCTCTTGTAAAAGTTCAAGTGCAACTTGCTATTCAATAAGGCTGATAATCTGCCCTCATTTGTTCGTTGGCAAAAACAAAACATAGGAACCGGAAACACATGTATATTTTAAATTTTAGTATTAAGAAGACCAGCAAGTAATCTCTGTAAAGAAGACCACGATAAAGATATGACAGTTTTTGAGTTAAACAAAAACAGAGACAAGGCAGGTAGAATTGCTTACTAGTATTAAATACTAAGAAGACCACTACATAAAAGGGGAAAAAGCACCTTCTCCATTATAGAAAACATCAGCATGAGTCGGATCAATTGGCAAACATTTCAAATGCTGATCCAAATGACTTGTAATTTGAGCATCAACACTCAAGAAGTCAAGATAGCCACTTCAACCCAAAATGATATTCAAAGAAATACACCGCAACCATATAACAGCCAAAGCTTCGTGATCATAACTTTTTATACATTAACAAAGAAAGCTAGTGATCTCATAGAGGATTTAGTTAATACGTACTGCAGGCCATGTAGATATGGAGGGCAAGGCCGTCAAGAAGCACCACCAGACTCAACAGTCCTCAGATGAAAGACTATATGTGCACAACATAATTGCCTGGTTAGATGAAAGGTGAAGCATTGACAACATAATCCTCAACAAAACATAGACATGAGCCAGAGTAATCGGCAAACATCTGAAATGACGACTCAAATGACTTGTAATTTTAGCATCAATACGCAGGGCAACTACTTCAGCCAAAAATGATATTCAAAGAAATATAAAGTAGCCATGTAACAGTCAGAGCTTCTTGATCACAAGTTTTTATACATAATGAGAGAAAGCTCGTGCGCTCGGTAGATTCAGTTAATACACACTGTGGCACATGTAGATACGGAGGGCAAGGCCGTGAAGAAGCACCACCACATGCAATGCAACAGCCCTCTGATGAAAAGCTAAATAATATTTAGAAGATAAGCATCTGGTCAGATGAAAGGTGAAGCATTGAAAACATAATCCTCTAGTGCTGGAAAGCAGGTATGTGAAACTAGAGATTGTTTGAGCCGAAGTCCCGTATGCCAGATGAATCTGCGATTGAGACTAGCAACCAACTTGCCATCGATGTCAAGCTGAAGTAGACAGTCATTGTCAAGTTTGGCCAGCACGTGCATATCACCATCCCAATATGCAGCCTCCACATAGCAAAAACCGCAAAAGTTTTCAAATTCCCTCCTTATCTCTGCAATCGGCAATTCAACCCGGCCTTTGGAGGCCCAAACTTGGCCTTCGTAGTCCTGCATCACCCAGACATCAACAATGGACCCTTCCTCATTAAGACTGTACATGCCAAGCAAGTCACCCATCTCAAACAGGCCAGCATTGCCATTGCCGGGAACGATAGGGGAGCGCATTTGCCAGAACAACTCAGCAGTGGTGTCAAATACCATTATCAGGTTGTCTGTGTGCCAATGCCAATGCAAGCTACCATGGAAAAGAAGAGATCCACTGGAATCCATCAGTTCTTCGGCATCAGGGCCCCTTATGTGCCTCGGCGGCAGGCCAGAGCCTAATGTGAAGACGTAGGAGCCACTTTGAGCATGAGCTTCCAGGCAGAGCAATAGTCAGTACTCGCCGGTAGGGCTGTGTGGGTACATCCCCAAAAGCGTGAAACCATCAAGCTGGTGGAGGGAAGCATATTGATGAGTGGCCGGGTTGCAGATGGAAAAGCCCCTCTCATTACAGACGCGTAAGACGAGGAGGCCGTCACAGCAGGCCACGGGAAAGAAGCCGGGAGCTTGGTCCAGATGTGCAACGGACTGGAGCTGGTCGGCTGCTCGGTGGTCACAGGTGATGATGTCTATGGAGGGTTGGTCGTCACTGTAGACGCGGAGGAGGGAGAGGGCGGGCTGGCGGGCGTGGTGGGCGAGGAGGAAGCCGCGGGCGGAGGTGGCGCGGTGCCAGGCGGGGGAGACGGCACGGCAGCGGAGGATGGATTTGGGGGGCAGGCGAACGAGGATCTCCCAGACGGCGACCTCATCGGGGAGGCCAGGGAGGAGGGGCGTCGCTCCTGCTGCGCTTGCGGCCTCCGCCATGGGTCCGTGCGAGGAGCGGCAGCGGTGGTAGAGGGGTGAGGTTGGGGTTGGGGTTGTGGCAGTGACGGCGGCGGAGAGGAGACCTCACCTCACCTCTCGACTCTCGTGGGTCATTCTTCCTCTCGCGGTCGAGCACAGAGAACAGATGCGTGTGGGCTGGGCTGTTTCTTATGCGCTTTCGCTGACGGCAACGAGGGGAACTCTCAACTGTCGGCCCAGTTATTTTTCTTAAAAAAAAACCACATGGATGTTTAATCCTGAAATAATAAAGTCATGTATATTCGACCTAAATGGAGATTTGCGATAAGTAAATTGTGAGTTATGGATAATGAAAGAGGCATACAAAATTCAATGACTAACTGGAGATGGGTGACCTAAATGGAGATGGGCGATAAGTAAGTGTCGGCCGAAGTCGATTGTGTCGATGGTTCCTGTGGTGGAGGATGTTGTGTCGTTGGTTCCTCAGGTCGATGATGTTGATGTTGCCGGTTGGTTGGTGCCTGCTCCTACAAGGCCCTTGGTTGACGACAACGACACCAAGAAATTCAATGACTTTTACAATTTTCTTGACAAATGGGTGGCTCAACAGCCGACATCTGACAAGACAAGTGACCCTGCAAAGAAGAAGCCAAGTAAGGAGAAACCAAAGAAGAAGAAAAACAAGAAGTGTGGCGCCATCCGAAAGGCGTATGTGGTTTCATGGAGGGTGGTCAGTTGTCGCGTGCTTGTTAGGAATTTCATTGTGTTCTACAAGTGTCGAGGGTTGCGGTTGTTGTTTGTTTAGAGGGCCGCTTGAGCGGTCTTGGTGTTTCCTAATTTGTGAGTAGTCCGCATTTGGGAGTCTGTATCGGTTTTCATCCGGTTTTCTGTAAATTAACCGGGCAATTCTCTTCTTCTTAATTAATCGATGAGGCAAATATTTTTGCCTCCGTTTCAAAAAAAAAAAAACCTCTGATAAGAATTTCTCGCGTAGACTGTAATCTGTAGAGACAGAAATTTGGTAAAATAATTTGTATGGCTGCTTACAGAATGAATGGATGAGGATCATCGTGAGTAGATGACTTATCCAAACAATTGTCTGCCATGTCCGTCAAAACCTACTATCAGCATGTTTCAGGTGCTTGTTGCATCTTTCTTTCCGACTCATCAGTCAACAGTGGTACCTAAAGGCCACAGAAACATATGCATGATTGTACTCTGCTGTGTGCTGTCACTTGTACTCTGCTGTGCATCATTGTCCAACAACGATTCTGAAAGGTTACTCTGCATACCTGCTGTCGCTGTAAATAAAACGAAAAATCTATACCACCACTGAATTGGCCGCAGCTGCCACTGCTAATGCCTAATGGTCCCTAGTAAACCGAAATATCTGCTCTCAACGCCGTTGGAAGCAAGAGGAGTGAGTGGGTAGGTCATTATCTGGTGTGCCAGCACTTTCCCCATTTATCTGGTTCCTGCAGATTCAATCAAGATCTAACTGAAGTTCAGCCCAGCTTGCTCCGAGCAAAATCATGGCCTCCAAACAGACTGTGCATATGAATCAAGGACAAGGAGAAACAAGCTATGCTCATAACTCAATCTATCAGGTATCTTCTTCACTCTCCATTCATCCACTGATGCTGTTTCCTGTTACCTTTTCTTTCACAGTTTGACTTCCAAAACTGAACTTGTTCATGATGACAAATTGTCATGATTTCTGCAGCTTTACTGCTGAGACTTAAAAGAACCAACTAAGCTCTGCATAAATCAGGCAGCAACTGTAGATAAGAAATTGTAATGGGTATAATTTGCTGAATTGGTTTTCTGTTTATGTCCTTTTGCATATCTCTGTACCATATGAGCTGTCCGTTGTTACTGCATACAGAGTTCTCTTCCTCTCTACATATCATGAGGTTCTTTATTCTTTTCTTTTTTTGCGGGGAGCATCAGGACTGAGTTAAGCAACATCCAAGGAGAAAAAGAAAAATATTTAAGACAAAGAATCCCTATCTTGACAGTATTCATGTGTACATGTGCTGATGAATAGTATTAATTTGATCGCGTGTTAAGTGTGATAAGCAATTCCAAACCTATCAAAAAGAATAGTATTAATTTGAAACAAATTTGATAATTAGACCATTGCAGATAAAAAATATGCAACCTAATAATTAAGTGCCGGAAAATCAAGGCTTTCGCCAACGAACCTGGACGAAAATCAAATTATTTGTAACAAGTAGAAAGTTGAGGACAGCAGAAAATCAAAATGAAAAACTAAACTGAATTTTACCTATTGTGCCAATAGCTAGATGACATGTCCCATTGCTTGAAAGATGTCTTGAGTTCAAGACCCAGCCAATGCAGTATTACTATAAAGATTCTGCTGCCTACATTGATCTCACGTCTAAGCACTAAAAATCCTAGATGTACGTGATGGGGAGTGTTGAAATATATTGTCAACCCCTCTTCATTAGTTTGGACCTTTGGAGCAACTGGCTGGAAAATGAATTCAATTCTCATCACATTTCATTTTGATGGTTGGCGCAACTGTGTCTCAATCCACTTCGACCTTCTATAGTTATTTTTTTCTTTGGTTTGGGGATCTGTTTTTCTGGTTGATTCAGTTCATTCTGTTCTGTTCAGGGGTATTTGTGTGTTTTGGTTTGTCAAATATGCATGCAGCTTTGTGAGTTCCAAGAAATTTTTATCATTATTGTTAAGATATTTTTATTATGGGGTTTTCTGCGCTAGGATCATAAGTTTTGTATTGATGCTTCAAATCGTTTTTAGGAGAGTTTAACAAACTCAAACTCTCAAATTTTGTCCCCAAATTCATGGGAAGATCTAAATGTGTGTTGTTATAAGTCTTACAGCTAACCACATTTAATTATGCAACCTATATGTAATGTTTGAGTTTTTTGCTCTTTAGCCCACACCATGACTTACATGCCATGAAGGAGGGTGGTTTCTCTTCTCCATCTCCTTCCATCGATCTCTATTTCGTAGATTTTTTTTGTTTCCCATTCTTTATGTACTCCTTTCTTTCATGTGCCCCTTTCTCCGCCGCTTTCTTGTGATACGAGATCACGAGCACAGGGCAAACCAGCGAATAACAGACCTGGCCCAATGTATAGAAAAGAAAAGGACTTGGATAATTATCAAACCATAGCATCATACAACCAGGCTGAAAAACAGTAATTGTCAACCCTATAAAAATTTGTGTTTTGTTTGCCAATTAATCCTTGCCAACGATCTTTTAATGAATATTTGATTCACTAGATTTAAAAAGCGCATAAAATAGAAAAAAAATGCAGAATTGCATTTGCATATCTCATGATGTCAATGTGCTTGAATTTGTGTCAAAGTTTATGTGATTACAATGAAGGGAAATCAAAGGAATCATTCCAAGAGGCCGAGTTAATTGAAAATTATGTAACATGGCATGTTAGAATCTTTAATGAAAATTCCTACAAATCAAGGGACCCAAAAAGAAAGATGAATCCTGATTCTATCGTACAAAATTTCTATTAGAATATTTAGAATTAAATATGCCCTTAAAGTGAAGATCCGTATGTACTACGTCAGACCCAACGACTATTACTATTGATCTTATTATTTGTAGCCAAAAAGATATGAAAGGTTAACCCGCAAAAAAAAAAGGATGTGAAAGGTAGGTGCCTCAAGGACGACAAGTTTTGAAGCACTCAAAGATCGTCAAGATTCTCCACCTCCCAATTCTTGCTCCTAATAAATGATTGGAGAGACTCGCATGTTCCTTATAATGACCAAGCAAACAAGCATATGCCACCATGCTGACCCCCTTTACCTTACCTGATTTCATGGCCAACAGAACATCGCGAGCTATATATCTCAGAGCAGAGACATGTTTCTCGGCAATTTTCACACTAATCTCACAAAGGTAGCTATAAACTTACCTCAAAAAGGATATGTGTAGTACGTAGGATTGTGAGGTACTGGGAGTGTATACACTAGTTTTTCAAAGAGAAGAAGTCGGTTCCGAGGACATGGTTTCCATGTCCGACTCCATTGCGGACAACACCGGCCGAGGACGCTATGCCCAATCTTCTCTTGGTGTTGGCAGAAGTTCTTTGACACCATGGGGCTGGTGTTCCTAGTGTGCATTGTGTTTGTGAGTCATGACTATCAATATGGGACACCTAGGGTGACCTATAGGCGAGTGCAAGCGGTACCAGCCTACCAACTACTATGGGAACCATTGATGGGCATCCCAATGCAGTTGCTCTCTGCTCATCTCTTTGATCTATCAAATGATAAGTGACACACGTATGGCGCGAAGCACTTCGGCCCTGGCGTTTTCTACAACTAAAGTTGCCATCCTAAAAGAAAAACCAAACCCAAAAGAAAAACAGTAATTTGCCATCCGAAAAAAAGTTGTCATGCTTGAAAACTAAAATTGTCATCCTCTCGTCACTAAACTTGCCATAAAAAATGTTTGGAGTTGCTATGTGTTCGTGCCACACGTGTGACACTTATCAGGGTCCTTGATCTATGCCTCGACTTGTTGATCTATGCCGGGATTAGTACACATCATGGGGCAACATGTGTGAATTATAGCTCCTAGGTAACGATTGTGTCGAGGCTTGTTGGCTTGTCCACATGGACTGTTCGTTATAAATGAGTACTGTTGGTTAGAGTGATAGGCATGAGGAGAAGTCTCATCAATGTGTGACCTATATATCTATTATTTATATTATATCATATCACATAATATTATTAAAAGCTACATGGTACATCCACATAGGCTATAATATCTACACCGTTAATCCTTAATTATAATGTCTGTGATTATCAAATCCTTGGGTTATGTAGAATATAGAACTATGGTGGCTATGTGCAAGCAATCAACTATAGACATGTTTCAATTATCAGGCACACAAAGTCAAAAAAAATAACTAGTTATATGCATGGACCCATACATGAACTAGATGTGAGTCTACTACAAATATGAGGGAGCTTTCGCATACATGGATTCAAACGCAAAAATGGAAGTTTCTCTCATGAAGACTTATTTTTTGCCAAAAGGCTAAAGGCAGTAAATTAAGTAGCACAGTTCCTTACAAACACATTTAAAAATTGAATTTACATCCAAATCTCTGGGGTTACTGAAGTCTTCTTCCCGCTGCATCCACCAGTAGCACGTCGTGTGGAAAGCCTCTATCTCACCAAAGAAAACTTTCTCAAACCTAGAAGCTTGTGGAAGGCAATAGTTGGGAAGTCGTTCATGTAGATCAGAAGACGCGGGCACCGTCAACTACATTGCAAATCACCGCCCGGAGAAGAAAATGCCAGAGAGGTCTTGTGGAATTGCCCAGTTCCGACAAATCAGAATCAGGGAACAAAAATCTTACATACTCCACGGCAAGGCCGAGCTTGGGCAATCTTCGTTGGTCGAAACTAGAGCAGGGGATAATTCCCCTTCCCCCGTGCCGCTCCCGCAAGCGGATAGGGGAAACCTAGTGCACCGCCTCTCCATCGGCTCTCCTCTCCTGACGCCGCCAAGCAGTGCCGCCGGGTGAAGCCCGGCCGGCGTGGGCGGCGGTGGGGTCATCTTTTCCTTTCTGCTCGAGGGCCCTGCTTGGCACAGGGCAGCATGCCGACAGAGGCAATGGGCGTCCGCGGGGCTTGGCAGCATGACGGTAGGCACGGGTTGGCTGCGCTGTCGGCTGAAGGCTGTGTGGCACCGTCGTAGTACCCGGTCGACGACTGCGGGGATCTCCCTGCTCATGTGGTGGTGGACAGGCGTGTACCGGACCAGATTTGGCGTGGGGTATGACATGTGGTGCAGGGCTAGGTGCATGGAGGCGGTGGGTGCATGTGGTCCTTGGCCACCGACTCTGGTGGGACAGTGCGTGCTCGGCCCAACTCTTTCGTGGAGTGGATCTGTCGGTGATGAGTGGTTTAGGGTGGGGTGGTCGTGGTGTCTTTGGTGGTAGGGTGCGGGTGGTGGTGGTGGTGCTTCTCTTCTTATGGATCTAGGTCAACGACGCGGGCAACCTGTGTGGTGGTGACAGTTGGGATTTGGGGCTCGTGGTCGGGCTGATCGACTTGGGGCTCGAGGTGGGTCGGAGCTCCTGCTCCGGGTAGGTGAAGGTTGGCACAACCCAGGACGCATCCGCAGGCGATGAGGTCCGTCTCCTTGTGGGTGAGGACGTGAGGTGGTAGTTGGTGGTGGTTGGGATTCCACTAACATGTCGAATAGATTGATGCCGAAGACAATGGACATGGCATCATGTCGGTGTGCTCGGCGACGACCGTGAACAATCATGGGTTTGTGTCTCCCCCAGACCACCGAGACTGGCTCGAGAAGCGGGAGTGTGGATGCCTCCTAGCGTGGAGGCGCTGACCTAGACTCCATGGCTGACGCCGGGCTAGGAGCGAAAGGAGACGCCTTTACCCCTCCATTATGGTGGATGCACCATGATGTGGGAGGTTGGTTTCAGTTCCTCCTATTCTCTCTCTCCGTAGCATGTGAAGGAAATATGCCCTAGAGGCAATAATAAAGTTATTATTTATTTCCTCATATCATGATAAATGTTTATTATTCATGCTAGAATCGTATTAACCGGAAACATAATACATGTGTGAATATATAAACAAACAGAGTGTCACTAGTATGCCTCTACTTGACTAGCTTGTTAATCAAAGATGGTTATATTTCCTAACCATGAACAAGGAGTTGTTATTTGATTAACAAGGTCACATCATTAGTTGAATGATCTGATTGACATGACCCATTCCGTTAGCTTAGCACACGATCGTTTAGTATATTGCTATTGCTTCCTTCATGACTTATACATGTTCCTATGACTATGAGATTATGCAACTCCGTTTACGGAGCAACACTTTGTGTGCTACCAAACGTCACAACGAATCGGGTGATTATAAAGGTGCTCTATAGGTGTCTCCAAGGTACTTGTTGAGTTGGCGTATTTCGAGATTAGGATTTGTCACTCCGAATGTCGGAGAGGTATCTCTGGGCCCTCTCGGTAATACACATCACTTAAGCCTTGCAAGAATTTCAACTAATGACTTAGTTGTGAGATGATGTATTACGGAACGAGTAAAGAGACTTGCCGGTAACGAGATTGAACTAGGTATTGGATACCGACGATCGAATCTCGGGCAAGTAACATACCGAGGACAAAGGGAACAACGTATGTTGTTGTGCTGTTTGACCGATAAAGATCTTCGTAGAATATGTAGGAACCAATATGGGCATCCAGGTCCCGCTATTGGTTATTGACTGGAGACATGTCTCGGTCATGTCTACATTGTTCTCGAACCGTAGGGTCCGCATGCTTAAGGTTTTGATGACAGTTTCATTATGAGTTTATGTATTTTGATGTACCAAAGGTTGTTCAGAGTCCCGGATGTGATCACGGACATGACGAGGAGTCTCGAAATGGTCGAGACATAAAGATTGATATATTGGACGGATATATTTGGACACCGGAAAGGTTCCGGGTGAGATTGGAAATATACCGGAGCTCCGGGAGGCTACCGGAACCCCCCGATAAGTATATGGGCCTTATTGGGCCTTAGTGGAATGGAGGGAGAAGGAGCAAGGGAGGGGGCGCGCCCCCCAAGCCCAATCCAAATTGGGAGGGGTGCCGGCCCCCCCTTTCCTTCTCTCCTCCCCCCTCTTCCTTCCTTCTCCTACTCCGAATAGGAAAGGGGGGGCCAAACCTACTTGGAGTAGGTTTGCCCCCCTATGGCGCGCCTCCCCCTTGGGCCGGCCTCCTCCTCCCTCCCTCCTTTATATACGGGGTTAGGGGGGCACCCTAGACACACAAGTTGATCATTGAGATTGTTCCTTAGCCGTGTGCGGTGCCCCCCTCCACGATATTACACCTCGGTCATATTGTAGCGGTGCTTCGGCGAAGCCCTGCGACAGGAGAACATCAAGATCGTTACCACGCCGACGTGCTGACGGAACTCCTCCCCGCGCCTCTGCTGGATCGGAGATCGGAGTGCGTCATCGAGCTGTACGCGTGTCAAGAACTCGGAGGTGCCGGAGTAATGGTGCTTGGATCGGTCGGACCGGGAGGACGTACGACTACTTCCTCTACGTTGCGTCAACGCTTCCGCTTCGGTCTATGAGGGTACGTAGACAACACTCTCCCCTCTCGTTGCTATGCATCACCATGATCTTGCGTGTGCGTAGGAAATTTTTTGAAATTACTACGTTCCCCAACAGTGGTATCAGAGCCAGGTTTTATGGTTTGATGTTATATGCACGAGTAGAACACAAGTGAGTTGTGGGCGATATAAGTCATACTGCTTACCAGCATGTCATACTTTGGTTCGGCGGTATTGTTGGACGGCGGCTCGGACCGACATTACGCCAGACGCTTACGCGAGACTGGTTTTACCGCCGTGCTTTGCACACGGTGACTAGCGGGTGTCGGTTTCTCAACTTTAGTTGAACCGAGTGTGGCTACGCCCGGTCCTTGTGAAGGTTAAAACAGCATCAACTTGACAAACTATCGTTGTGGTTTTGATGTGTAGGTGAGATTGGTTCTTGCTAAAGCCCATAGCAGCCACGTAAAATTTGCAACAACAAAGTAGAGGACGTCTAACTTGTTTTTGCAGGGCATGTTGTGATGTGATATGGCCAAGACATGATGCTATATTTTATTGTATGAGATGATCATATTTTGTAACCGAAGTTATCGGCAACTGGCAGGAGCCATATGGTTGTCGCTTTATTGTATGAAATGCAAACCTCCCTGTAATTGCTTTACTTTATCACTAAGCGGTAGCGATAGTCGTAGAAGCAATAGATGGCATAAACGACAACGATGCTACGATGGAGATCAAGGTGTCGCGCCGGTGACGATGGTGATCATGATGATGCTTCGGAGATGGAGATCACAAGCACAGGATGATGATGGCCATATCATATCACTTATATTGATTGCATGTGATGTTTATCTTTTATGCATCTTATCTTGCTTTGATTGACGGTAACATTTTAAGATGATCTCTCACTAAAATTATCAAGAAGTGTTCTCCCTGAGTATGCACCGTTGCCAAAGTTCGTCGTGCCCAGACACCACGTGATGATCGGGTGTGATAAGCTCTACGTCCATCTACAACGGGTGCAAGCCAGTTTTGCACACGCAGAATACTCAGGTTAAACTTGACGAGCTTAGCATATGCAGATATTGCCTCGGAACACGAAGACCGAAAGGTCGAGCGTGAATCATATAGTAGATATGATCAACATAAGATGTTCACCATTGAAAACTACTCCATCTCACGTGATGATCGGTTATGGTTGAGTTGATTTGGATCACGTGATCACTTAGATGACTAGAGAGATGTCTGTCTAAGTGGGAGTTCTTAAGTAATATGATTAATTGACCTAAAATTTATCATGAACTTAGTACCTGATAGTATCTTGCTTGTCTATGTTGTTTGTAGATAGATGGCCCGTGCTGTTGTTCCGTTGAATTTTAATGCGTTCCTTGAGAAAGCTAAGTTGAAAGATGATGGTAGCAACTACGCGGACTGGGTCCGTAACTTGAGGATTATCCTCATTGCTGCACGTAAAAGTTACGCCCCGGAAGCACCGCTGGGTGCCAGTGCTTGTTGCTGATGTAACCGACGCGTTAAGAACGTCTGCGAGCAAAGCGATGACTACTCGATAGTTCAATGTGCCATGCTTTACGGCTTAGAACCGGGACTTCAACGACGTTTTGAACGTCATGGAGCATATGAGATGTTCCAGGAGTTGAAGTTAATATTCCAGAAGAATTCCCGGATTGAGAGATATGAAGTCTCCAATAAGTTCTATAGCTGCAAGATGGAGGAGAATAGTTCTGTCAGTGAGCACATACTCAAGATGTCTGGGTATTGTAATCACTTGATTCAACTGGGAGTCACTCTTCCGGATGATAGCGTCATTGACAAAATTCTCCAATCACTTCCACCAAGCTACAAGAGCTTCGTGATGAACTATAATATGCAAGGGATGGATAAGACGATTCCCGAGCTCTTCGCAATGCTAAAGGCTGCGGAGGTAGAAATCAAGAAGGAGCATCAAGTGTTGATGGTTAACAAGACCACTAGTTTCAAGAAAAAGGGCAAAGGGAAGAAGAAGGGGAACTTCAAGAAGAACAACAAACAAGTTGTTGCTCAAGAGAAGAAACCCAAGTCTGGACCTAAGCCTGAAACTGAGTGCTTCTACTGCAAGCAGACCGGTCACTGGAAGCGGAACTGCCCCAAGTATTTGGCGGATAAGAAGGATGGCAAGGTGAACAAAGGTATATGTGATATACATGTTATTGATGTGTACCTTACTAGAGCTCCCAAGAACACTGGTATTTGATACTGGTTCTGTTGCTAATATTTGCAACTCAAACAGGACTACGGATTGCTTAACACCGGCAAAGGACGAGGTGACGATGTGCGTGGGAAACGGTTCCAAAGTCGATGTGATCGCAATCGGCACGCTACCTCTACATCTACCTTCGGGATTAGTATTAGACCTAAATAATTGTTATTTGGTGCCGCGTTGAGCATGAACATTATATCTGGATCTTGTTTGATGCGAGACGGTTATTCATTTAAATCGGAGAATAATGGTTGTTCTATTTTTATGAGTAATATCTTTTATGGTCATGCACCTTTGAAGAGTGGTCTATTTTTGATGAATTTCGATAGTAGTGATACACATATTCATAGTGTAGAAACCAAAAGATGCAGAGTTGATAATGATAGTGCAACTTATTTGTGGCACTGCCGTTTGGGTCATATCGGTATAAAGCGCATGAAGAAACTCCATACTGATGGACTTTTGGAACCACTTGATAATGAATCACTTGGTACTTGCGAACCGTGCCTCATGGGCAAGATGACAAAAACGCCGTTCTCCGGTACTATGGAGAGAGCAACGGATTTGTTGGAAATCATACATACAGATGTATGTGGTCCGATGAATGTTGAGGCTCGTGGCGGATATCGTTATTTTCTCACATTCACAGATGATTTAAGCAGATATGGGTATATCTACTTAATGAAGCATAAGTCTGAAACATTTGAAAAGTTCAAAGAATTTCAGAGTGAAGTTGAAAATCATCGTAACAAGAAAATAAAGTTTCTACGATCTGATCGTGGAGGAGAATATTTGAGTTACGAGTTTGGTTTACACTTAAAACAATGTGGAATAGTTTCGCAACTCACGCCACCCGAACACCACAACAGAATGGTGTGTCCGAACGTCGTGTCGTACTTTTACTTGATATGGTGCGATCTATGATGTCTCTTACAGATTTACCGCTATCATTTTGGGGTTATGCTTTAGAGACGGCCACATTCACGTTAAATAGGGCACCATCGAAATCCGTTGAGACGACACCTTATGAACTATGGTTTGGCAAGAAACCAAAGTTGTCGTTTCTTAAAGTTTGGGGCTGCGATGCTTATGTGAAAAAGCTTCAACCTGATAAGCTCGAACCCAAATCGGAGAAATGTGTCTTCATAGGATACCCAAAGGAGACAGTTGGGTACACCTTCTATCACAGATCCGAAGGCAAGACATTCATTGCTAAGAATGGATCCTTTCTAGAGAAGGAGTTTCTCTCGAAAGAAGTGAGTGGGAGGAAAGTAGAACTTGATGAGGTAACTGTACCTACTCCCTTGTTGGAAAATAATACATCACAGAAACCAGTTTCTGTGACGTCAAAACCAACTAGTGAGGAAGTTCATGATGATGATCATAGAACTTCAGATCAAGTTAATACAGAACCTCGTAGGTCGAACAGAGTAAGATCTGCACCAGAGTGGTACGGTAGTCCTATTCTGGAAGTCATGCTACTAGATCATGATGAACCTACGAACTATGAAGAAGCGATGGTGAGCCCAGATTCCGCAAAATGGCTTGAAGCCATGAAATCTGAGATGGGATCCATGTATGAGAACAAAGTATGGACTTTGGTTGACTTGCCCGATGGTCGGCAAGCAATTGAGAATAAATGGATCTTCAAGAAGAAGACTGACGCTGACGGTAATATTACTGTCTACAAAGCTCGACTTGTTGCAAAAGGTTTTCGACAAGTTCAAGGGGTTGACCACGATGAGACCTTCTCACCCGTAGCGATGCTTAAGTCTGTCCGAATCATGTTAGCAATTGCCGCATTTTATGATTATGAAATTTGGCAAATGGATGTAAAACTGCATTCTGAATGGATTTACGGAAGAAGAGTTGTATATGATGCAACCAGAAGGTTTTATCGATCCAAAGGGAGCTAACAAAGTGTGCAAGCTCCAGCGCTCCATTTATGGACTGGTGCAAGCCTCTCGGAGTTGGAATAAACATTTTGATAATGTGATCAAAGCATTTGGTTTTATACAGACTTTTGGAGAAGCCTCAGATTTACAAGAAAGTGAGTGGGAGCTCAGAGCATTTCTAATATTATATGTGGATGACATATTATTGATTGGAAATGATATAGAATTTCTGGATAGCATAAAGGGATACTTGAATAAAAGTTTTTCAATGAAAGACCTCGGTGAAGCTGCTTACATATTGGGCATTAAGATCTATAGAGATAGATCAAGACGCTTAATTGGACTTTCACAAAGCACATACCTTGACAAAGTTTTGAAGAAGTTCAAAATGGATCAAGCAAAGAAAGGGTTCTTGCCTGTATTGCAAGGTGTGAAGTTGAGTAAGACTCAAAGCCCGACCACTGCAGAAGATAGAGAGAAAATGAAAAGTGTTCCCTATGTTTCAGCCATAGGCTCTATCATGTATGCAATGCTGTATATCAGACCTGATGTGTGCCTTGCTATAAGTCTAGCAGGGAGGTACCAAAGTAATCCAGGAGTGGATCACTGGACATCGGTCAAGAACATCCTGAAATACCTGAAAAGGACTAAGGATATGTTTCTCATATATATGGAGGTGACAAAGAGCTCATCGTAAATGGTTACGTTGATGCAAGCTTTGACACTGATCCGGACGATTCTAAATCGCAAATCAGAGACGTGTTTACATTAAACGTTGGAACTGTCAGTTGGTGCAGTTCAAAGCAAAGCGTCATGGCAGGATCTACATGTGAAGCGGAATACATAGCTGCTTCGAAAGCAGCCAATGAAGGAGTCTGGATGAAGGAGTTCATATCTGATCTAGGTGTCATACCTAGTGCATCGGGACCAATGAAAATCTTTTGTGACAATACTGGAGCGATTGCCTTAGCGAAGGAATCCAGATTTCACAAGAGAACCAAGCACATCAAGAGACGCTTCAATTCCATCCGGGATCTAGCCCAGGTGGGAGACATAGAGATTTGCAAGATACATACGGATCTGAATGTTGCAGACCCGTTGACTAAGCCTCTTCCACGAGCAAAACATGATCAACACCAAGACTCCATGGGTGTTAGAATCATTACTTGTGTAATCTAGATTATTGACTCTAGTGCAAGTGGGAGACTGAAGGAAATATGCCCTAGAGGCAATAATAAAGTTATTATTTATTTCCTCATATCATGATAAATGTTTATTATTCATGCTAGAATTGTATTAACCGGAAACATAATACATGTGTGAATATATAAACAAACAGAGTGTCACTAGTATGCCTCTACTTGACTAGCTTGTTAATCAAAGATGGTTATGTTTCCTAACCATGAACAAGGAGTTGTTATTTGATTAACAAGGTCACATCATTAGTTGAATGATCTGATTGACATGACCCATTCCGTTAGCTTAGCACACGATCGTTTAGTATATTGCTATTGCTTCCTTCATGACTTATACATGTTCCTATGACTATGAGATTATGCAACTCCGCTTACGGAGGAACACTTTGTGTGCTACCAAACGTCACAACGTAACTGGGTGATTATAAAGGTGCTCTACAGGTGTCTCCAAAGGTACTTGTTGAGTTGGTGTATTTCGAGATTAGGATTTGTCACTCCGAATGTCGGAGAGGTATCTCTGGGCCCTCTTGGTAATACACATTACTTAAGCCTTGCAAGCATTTCAACTAATGAGTTAGTTGTGAGATGATGTATTACGGAACGAGTAAAGAGACTTGCCGGTAACGAGATTGAACTAGGTATTGGATACCGACGATCGAATCTCGGGCAAGTAACATACCGATGACAAAGGGAACAACGTATGTTGTTGTGCGGTTTGACCGATAAAGATCTTCGTAGAATATGTAGGAACCAATATGGGCATCCAGGTCCCGCTATTGGTTGTTGACCGGAGACATGTCTCGGTCATGTCTACATTGTTCTCGAACCGTAGGGTCCGCACGCTTAAGGTTTCGATGACAGTTTCATTAATAAGTTTTGTAATTTGATGTACCAAAGGTTGTTCGGAGTCCCGGATGTGATCACGGACATGACGAGGAGTCTCGAAATGGTCGAGACATAAAGATTGATATATTGGACGGATATATTTGGACACCGGAAAGGTTCCGGTGAGATTGGAAATATATCGGAGCTCCGGTGGTTATCGGAACCCCGGTAAGTATATGGGCCTTATTGGGCCTTAGTGGAAGGGAGGGAGAAGGAGCAAGGGAGGCCCCCCCCCAAGCCCAATCCGAATTGGGAGGGGGGCCGGCCCCCCCTTTCCTTCTCTCCTCCCCCCTCTTCCTTCCTTCTCCTACTCCGAATAGGAAGGGGGGCAAACCTACTTGGAGTAGGTTTGCCCCCCTATGGCGCGCCTCCCCTTTGGGCCGGCCTCCTCCTCCCTCCCTCCTTTATATACGGGGGTAGGGGGGCACCCTAGACACACAAGTTGATCATTGAGATCGTTCCTTAGCCGTGTGCGGTGCCCCCCTCTACGATATTACACCTCGGTCATATTGTAGCGGTGCTTAGGCGAAGCCCTGCGACAGGAGACCATCAAGATCGTCACCACGCTGTCGTGCTTACGGAACTCCTCCCCGCGCCTCTGCTGGATCGGAGATCGGGGTGCGTCATCGAGCTGTACGCGTGTCAAGAACTCGGAGGTGCCGGAGTAACGGTGCTTGGATCGGTCGGACCGGGAGGACGTACGACTACTTCCTCTACGTTGCGTCTACGCTTCCGCTTCGGTCTACGAGGGTACGTAGACAACACTCTCCCCTCTCGTTGCTATGCATCACCATGATCTTGCGTGTGCGTAGGAAATTTTTTGAAATTACTACGTTCCCCAACAGCATGGTCGCATGCGTCTTACATGATCTGATTATCCGAGGATCGGCGTTGTTTGAGGGCTCCCTCTTCATCTTGTATCGTTCGGCTGTGTACGGTGTTTGGATGTTTCTTTATATATAAAGAGGGGCCAAAACCTGTATTGACAGGAACTGGAGCCAGAGGATCAGGACGTACAACCATATTGTCCTCTCCGCAGGACAACGTGACCAAGACAAACCTCCAGGGAAAAATGCAGACACAAAGAACTAGATCTAGAGACACACCATCTTCTACATGCCTCTCGTTAATATGAAGAAGCATCTCCCAAATGAGGGAGATGCAGGGAGATCTTATTCCATGTTGACGGTGACACATCGTCGTGCCACAACCGAATTATGATAAACCCCAAATTTATTCTTAACCCTACCACCACCAGACTAAAGCCCTAGGGTCCCCATGTCCTCCCGTTGCTGGAGCGATAGATGGAGGAAGAGGGGGCCCTCGGACTTGTCGGGTCTGCTACCACCACCGCTGCCTAAGTTAGGGAGGGAGCGCGGAAAGAACAACTCGTCCCTTGAGGGTACATAACTTCACTCAGGGCCCTAGATTCTCTCATGAAGACTTGAAGAAGTATCCAAACCACAACCACATACAAACCGGGAACAAAGTAAAATTTATTAAGCTTTGTCCAAAAACTGCATTATGTTTGCAAATTAAACCTTGCTAGCAATCTTTTAACGAGCTTGATTTGCTGGATTCAAAAAATGCAGGAACAAGAAAAACCACAAGAGCTTGATTTGCTGGATTCAAAAAATGCAGGAACAGGAAAACCCAAAAAAATGCATTGTCATGTTCACATGAATCCAGTGGGATTAATTTTTTTATCAAAGTTTGTTTGATTACACCAAAATGATATCAAAATAACGGGAAGCACTTATATTCCAAGAGGTTGTGTAGACAGATATTTAATGAAATACGATGTAAAAATCGTTAACAAAAATAATCATAAGATTTGATACTACAAATCAAAGGGCCCACATAGAAAAAAATCATCCAGATTATATCGTCTAAATCTTCTATCAGTATCCCTCACATCATGAAGATATGCATGTTCTATATTGGCCCCATCGATTATTACTAGTGATGTTGTTATCTTTATCCAAAAGATACGAAAGGTATGTCCCTCAAGGACGACCAAGATTTCAAATACTAGAAGTTCACCCAGATTTTGCGCCTCTTGATGCTTGCTTTGAATAACTAATTGCACAGGGCCTTATGACCCATTTATAACAACCAACCAAGCAAGCACAATGTGCCATGCTGGCCTTCTTTACCTTCCCCTACTTTATGTCCAGCAGAACATCGCGGACTATATGTATATGATTGGAGCACAGACATGTGTATCTCAATGATTCCACCACTAATCCCACTTCAATGGGTCGCTACTTGCGCCAAAAACGCAAATAAAAGGGTACACACTAGCGTGAGAAGGCATCGGCCCCTGTACTCCTGCTTAAAAGTTTCAAGGGTGTCTGTATGCGTACACATCCTTTTTTCTACCTGGTACCAGCCACCACTAGCTAACAGTCAATTGAAGTGTCTGTTCTGTGTTAAAGAAGCCGGTAGTTAAGAGCTTGTGCTGATGGGAGCATTTGCTGTCGTATGCCAGCGCATGAAGTGCTGTACGCAAACATTTGCATTCTCAAGCTCAGAAACGGTAGCTCTGGGTTCAATCTACTGGTATGAACGCAAGTGTTGATGGCAGCACTACCCCTCAGTATTTGCGATAATTATGCCTTCTTGCACATGTGTTGATCTGATGTATGGGCGAGAGATGAATATCTCTAATAACAATGATCACAGGTGTGCAGCATATGTGCAGTTTTGGTCACTGACTACAACAAATTGTTAGAAATACAGACCACTATGTGCATTCAGCATAAACTCTGATATCCCTTGTTAGTTACACTAGCACATGCCTCTGACTGGGGAATAACTTCAACTTCTGCGTACTAGTGGGAGTGATTTAGCTGTGTAGATTGGAGTTAACAGTGCACGCCACCATCTAGAAGAACCCAACAATGACGAAGGCAAGGAATGCTAGATACAAGGTATGCACATTTTCCGCGCCGGCACAGGAATGTGAGCACACTTTCCGAAGCCGGAATGTCCCGGAATGTTCCGCGCCAGAGGTCTCGCGGTACCACAAATTTTCCGAAGCCTTGTAAATTTAAGATTTTCAACAATATGAACCGAATAGGATCATAATATAAATTAAACATATGAATATAAATGGTCCGAAAGGCAATTCACAATGCAACAATCGTCTTCATTACAACAAATGTTCAAAGTCGAATAATTATTACAGCACCAAATAGTTCAAAGCACACACAAATACATATGAATAAAAATGGAAATCTATCTCCCATGGAGTTGCTATTGATGCTCATTAAGACCATCACGGAGCTGGTAGTATGAAGCATTGTTCTCGATCTTCTACACTAGTAGAAAACCACCCATTAGACCCGGTTCGTAAGGGCCTTTAGTCCCGGTTCATGAACCGGGACTAATGGGTCGTTACTAATGCCTCCACCCATTAGTCCCGGTTCAAACGCGAACCGGGACCAATGAGCCTCCACGTGGCCCTGTGCGCTGAACCCAGTCAGGGCGCCTTTGATCCCGGTTGGTGGCTCCAACCAGGACCAAAATGCATCCACGCGTCTGCATTTCAGTGGCTGTTTTTTTTTTGAAAGGCGGGGGGTTGGGGGTTTAATTTAGGTGTTTCGTATATTGTGTTAGGTAGCTAATTAATAGAGAGAAGTGTCCTCTCTTATGTCCGTGCTTGGTCGACGCTACGTAGTATATATACATAAGTGATCGAGAGAACCATTCAGTACAGAAGTTCGTCATGCATACCGAGAGAAGATCGATCGACCTCTCCTTCTCCGAGAGATTGGTCGAACAACAAGTTTTTTACTGGCTACATACATGTATAAGATCTCTTAATTACAAACCACTAGCATTTGAATTGAAGTTCCACATGGTATTCTCCGGCTTTACTGAT
Source organism: Aegilops speltoides (assembly GCA_021437245.1). NCBI lineage: Eukaryota > Viridiplantae > Streptophyta > Magnoliopsida > Poales > Poaceae > Aegilops > Aegilops speltoides. The sequence continues at coordinate 77,870 of JAHHZJ010001431.1, read as the reverse complement.
GACGTGTTCAAGAAAGAATCCCGCCAACTCCTCTTGAATTGCTTTCATGCGATCTGGTGGTAGGAGTTCATCCCGCATCTGCCACGTCTAATTAATTTGAAGAAGGGGGTTAATTAATACATATATATGAATGAAACTCAACAGAAATGATGGTGTAATAAAATGAAATTGTGAATATTATTGCTTACACACTTCATATTGTCTTCTAGAGTAGCCCGCTTGTTTTTCAAAGTCGCTTGTGGATGAACTCGCACACGTAGTATCCACAGAAATCATTCCTTCCTCCTGCCACAAGCACTTTACGAGAAATAGAGGTCAATCAAACTGATAATGAAGCATTATATAAATGGCATTGATGAAAGTATAGCTATAGAATCAACGGAGATGCGCGCCAAGAGTACTTACTTTCGGGTATACATATCGCAGCTCCTTCGGCAGTCCCGAGCTTGTGCGGTGAACTGTTTCCAAACCCTGCAAGACAAAGAAAATAATTATTATTACTTGAGATATCAGGAAATGAACAAAAAGTTGTCGATATGGTGCGATAATGATCGATTGAACTTACTTGCTGAGCATTTCAGTCATGTCCGCATAGGTGCTGGGATCTTTCCGTCTGGAGTCTAAGACGGTTACTAGTCCACGCCAAGCTTAATCTCCGTAAGAATATAGTGGTACCTGCACACGCATGCATAACTCATCGTTACATTAACCTCGCCGAGTAATAAGGGAAACCGAATATGCACACGACAAGAAACACTCACGGGCCGTTGTAAGGAAAGAGTATGGTATCTTTGTTTTGATTTTTAATTAACGATTGTAGCAAGTTGTCCTCGGCCTCTTCGACGTTCTTTTCAACTAGAATACATCTATGATATTTGTGTTAATGAACCCAATATCATAGATTTCATTTTTTTGCACTCGACGATCTTCAATCTGCATAATATATTGAGGATAATTAATTATAAATACATGCAATGAAAGAGCCGAGCTATATATAGAGACTAATGACAGAAATAGTACTTACAGGCAGTAGCAAAAGACCATTAATTTATCGAGGGCCTTTTGATTGAAGAACTCGAAGAACTTCTCAAATGGAATAGCCAACAAATCATTTGAAACGAGGTCGTGCTCCTCTTTAATTTTTAGATACAAACTGTTCGTCCCCTCAGACTCTCTGCAGGTTTTCATGTACCAACTATGGAATCTTCGCATCATTGTTGTCAGAGACTTTTCATCTTTGACGAGAGGCTTCCCGTACTCGTATCTGAATACGTCCACCTCCATGAAATCAGGAAGTGCATCGTCAGGCAGGTAATCTTCAAGATTGCCATAACCAGCCACCGTCCCCGGAGGATTAGACACATTGAGCGGGGGGCACGATTGTTGTGCTTGTTCGCCGAGCTGGGCAATTTTTTTCCCCTTTGCTCGTTGTTCTTTTGACCTTTTATCATTGACAGTAGTTCCCGACCGCTTGGCTTGGAGATATGTCTGTTCAGTAATGCGCTCATAGTTGGTTCTCGGTGGAGACTTTGGTGGTTTCCTCAGGGCATCGAGAGTGCGCTTTGCTTTCACCGGATCTACCTTCTCCGCCGGAGGTGGATGTATCTTTGCTTTCACCCCTTCAAAGAACTCGTTCACTTGGGCCTGCACGATCGTATTGTTTTCCTCCTTGGTCCTCTCGTACAGTAACTTCTCTACATGCTTTAGAGGTGGACCATATCTGTATTGCCTCTCTCTTCTTGTGCTGCTAGACGCCGGAGCAGACGGAGCGGCTGCGGCGTCTGTCTTCTTTCGTGCTTGCTTACGAGGCGGAGGATAAGGACTACGACGCACCGGAGCAGCCGGGGCGGCGGCGGGTCTCTTCTGCCCTTGCTGGAGAGGCGGAGAAGGAGGAGGCGGAGTGCCGCCACGCGCCGGAGAAGGAGGCGGAGTGCCGCCACGCGTGCCCTGATCGTCACTCGCCGGAGGAGGAAGCGGTGGAGGAGGCGGAGTGCCGCCACGCGTGCCCTGATCGTCACTCGCCGGAGGAGGAGGAGGTGGAGGAGGCGGAGTGCCCTGACTCGCCGGAGGAGGAGGAGGAGGCGCAGGCGTCCAGTTCAGAAGGTCGATGAGCTCATTCCGCCATAGGCATGGAGTCTTTAGAGCAGAACCCAGCCTAGTCTCCCCTTCACCGGTAGGGTGCTCAAGCGCGAGGTCCTCAAATCCCTCCGTTATTTCATCCACCATTACCTTAGCAAATCCTTCTGGAATCGGCTGGCAGTGATAAGTTGTGCCGTGTCCACTAGGATAAACTTGGCCAACAGCCGCCTTGACCTTCAAATTCATGCATCGCGCCATAATGTGGAAATTTTGAGACTCCGTGATACCATCCACGGGATAGCTGGCAGGAGCCGTCAAGACATGCTCCGGCTGAAGCAGCTCGGTGGAAGCAATGCTGCTTCTCCGCTGAGATGGCGGGGTAGCCGGGGAAGCTTTGGCATGTCGCTTGTTGCGATCTGCTGCTTCGTTCCTCTTCTCGATCCTCTAGCCCCATTACCCTTCCAAGCAGCGCTTTGATTTGGTCCTGCTCCGCTTTCTTCCTCCTCTCGTAGGTTTTGTAACCCCTGCGTCCGGAAAACCAACCTTCCACGGAAGGGAGCCTGCGTGCCTCGTGTCCGCCCGGGTGCTCGGGATTCCCAAGGGCCATTGTGAGCTCGCCCTTCTCCTGTTTGGAAGGAACGTCCCTCGCTGCGCTGCATCGATATAGTGTCGAAGGTTCTTGACTGGTGTTTGCAGTTGCTCGTCCGTCCATCGACATCGCCTCACATACAGGTCCAACGTTCCGCCAGCCCGAAGAGCCATGTCCGCAACGGTCCGCCAGCGCATTGTCTCTGGTTCGATCCCTTTTTCAAGCAGATCATGCTCAGCCTTGACCACTTAGGCGGGCTTTGAGGTAGCCACCGACCCGCATGCGATGGTGAAGCGTCTTCTTCACAGCATTTTTCTTGTTTATCTCGACATCTTCTTACTCTTTTCCGATGTCTTGTGGGCCACAAATGCGGCCGATGATCTTTGATCTTCTCAAATTTGCCGATGAATTCTGGTGTCTCTTTTTCTTGACAAACTGGTTCAGCTCTTTCCTCCACCTCCTCATTAGGCCTGCCATCTTCTTAAGAGCACAAGACTTGATTAATTGCTCTTTAACTGCTTCTCCGGATCCTCCTCTGGCGGTAGGGTGAAATTTGCCTTCAGCTCATTCCAAAGATCTTCTTTACGCATATCGTTGACATAAGACACCTCGGCGTCTTCATCCTTAGCAGGCTTATACCATTGTTGGATGCTGATCGGGATCTTGTCCCTAACAAGAACCCCGTGACCGAGCGTAAAATGCCTTCTTTGTCCGGATGGGTTCAATCGGTTCGCCGTCGGCGCGATTTCTATGATCTCAAACTTTTCATCCGAGCTCAACTTTTTCTTCGGGCCTCGCCTCCTTACCGGTTGTGCTCGATCCGGAGGGCTAGAAATTATAAGGAAGAAAGACGACAGTAATTACTATGTGTACATATACCAAAACAGTGGATGCATCAATTAACTTGTCAGCACGGGCTTAACTAATATATATATACCTGGCCGGACTCGGTTCGGTGACCGGAGCAGTCAGCACGGTCTCCTTCGTCTTGTACCTCCATTGTGTCACCGGAGCCATCATGAACATAGTCCTCCTCTTGTACCGGCATTAATGGGTCGAAGCCATCATAAACATAGCCCTCTTCTTCATCCAGCTGACCAACGGTGTCGATGAGAAATGACGCAACATCATCACTTCCATTTGCGATTATGTCCCCCAACATCGCTTCTGTTTCTTCGTCTCGGGAGTGCTCCATAGTTTCTACAAATATTGACAACATGTCAATTATTATTCAAACATGGTCCATAGTGGCAAACGTAGAACTAGCTAGCTAATCACAATAAGGAATCATGTTAGTGGCCTCGACGCTGCTTCTCTAGGGTTTGGGGTCGCCTTGACACAAAGCTTCAAGGGTTTGGGGTGGCCTCGACGATAACGCTCTTTTAACTTGATAAATTTGGGTGGCCTCGAGAGAGTTAATTTGTCGGGTAGGGGCGCGGCGGGAGGGGGTAGGAGACCTGCAACATCGTTTTCTCTCTAGGGTTTGGGTGTCCTCGAGAGTTTTGGTCGAGCGAGAGGGCCGAGGGGGATGCTGCAGTTGTATCTAGAGGGGGTTATATCGACAACGACGCGACATACATATACATGGGAAAATAATGTTATCGGGAGGGGTATCGGTACCACCCCTCGTGTTGAAGTTTCTTCTTTCTCCTTTCCCTTCTTTCTTCTTCTCCTCTTCTTTTCTTCTTCTCCTCGAGAAAGGAAAATAATTAAGGAAAAGGAAGAAAAGAGGAAGAAGGAAGAAGGAAGAAGAAGAAGAAGAAAAGAAAAAAAAAAAGAGGAGAAGAAGAAAGGAATAGAGGAGAAGAAGAAAAATAGAATTTCTTCTTTCTCCACTATTCCTTTCTTCTTCTCCTCTTCTTCTTCTTTTTCCTCTTCTTATTTATTTCTCCTCTTCTTCCTCTCCTCTTTTTCTCCTTTCTTCCTCTTCTTATTTTCCTTTTTCCTCTCATTGTTTTAGCATTGCTTCTTTTAAAAAAAATGTTCAAATAGAAAATTTAAAAAAAAAACAAAGGTTTTGCCTAATGCATTGTTCATATGAATATACAAACATTTGCATACTCTACAATAATTAATATCACCAAAAAATCTATGAACAGAAAAAAAACTAACTTTTCTAAAATCTATCTTTTGCATATATGAAAACATTAATACACATATGAACAATAAATACATATATGAACAAAAACATGATCTGAACAATTTTTGAACATTACATACACATAGCCACATACATACACATATACATTATATATATATATATATATATATATATATATATATATATATATATATATATATGATGAACAAAAACTAAACTAATAAAATGAAAAAAAAACAGAGCCGCATATATATATAGCCACATACATACACATATATATATATACATTGAACAAAAAATTAAACTAATAAAAATGAAAAAAACAGAGCCGCATATATATATAGCCACATACATACACATATATATATACATTGAACAAAAAATTAAACTAATAAAAATGAAAAAAATAGAGCTGGTGCGCGGCGCTGCTGGCTTCATGCGCGCTGTGGGGCGGGCGACGGCGACGGGCAGGGCTCGAGGCTCGGGGCGCTGGGCGGGCGACGGCGACGGGCGCAGCTGGAGGCGACGACGGCGGCGCTGGCTCGGGAGGACGACTGGGCTCGGGAGGCCGGCGGCAGCGACAGCGACGGCGGGGCGGGACGGCGGGCGGTGTCGGGCAGCTGGCGGCGTCGATGTGCTCGGCGTCGTCGAGAAGCAATCGATGGCGATGAACTCGCAAAACTGTGAAGGGCTACTTATATACAAGGAGCATTGGTCGGTTGGTGGCACCAACCGACTATCTGCTTTTAGTCGGTTGGTGCCACCAACCGGGACCAAAGGCCTCTTTTCGGCAGCCCAAAGGGCGGGAAGCTGCGGCCTTTAGTCCCGGTTGGTGGCACCAACCGGGACCAATCCCCCCCCTTTAGTCCCGGTTGGTGCCACCAACCGGGACCAAAGGCCCCTGTGCTGCCCGCATCGGGGCCAAAGTTTAGTCCCACCTCGCTAGTTGAGAGGGGCGCGCAGTGGTTTATAAGCCCCACTGTCTCACCCCTCTTGAACTCCTCTCTACTGCAGGCTTATGGTCCTACTTGCTACTGCTTTGCCCGATGGGCCTTCTGGGCCTTCCGCGGGCCTGAATCCTGGCCCAAAGTAGGGATTCAAGTCGTATTCAGGCCGTGGGGGCCCAGTAGGGGGCACATTTTTTTGTTTTTTGTTTTCTTTACTTATTGTTGCTATTTTTATTTATTTTTCCATTTTTTGTTTTGTTTTCTGCATTATTTATTTTCTTTTGTTTTTTTCTTTATTTTTTAATTCTTTTTGCTTTTAGTTTTAGGAAAATTATAAACTTTCTGTTAGTGCCATTACTTTTCAAATGTGAAAACACTTTTTTTGTTTTCTTTCTTGCTTTATTTATTTTATTTTGTTTCTACTTACAACAAAATACTTATTGTTGTTTTTTTGTTTTGTTTTCTGCATTATTTATTTTCTTTTGTTTTTTGCTTTATTTTGTAATTCTTTTTGCTTTTAGTTTTAGGAAAATTATAAATTTCCACTTTTTTGTTTTTTTGTTTTCTTTCTTGCTTTATTTATTTTATTTTGTTTCTACTTACAACAGAATACTTATTGTTGCTATTTTTAATTATGACGAGGGCCGAACCATAAGACATTAAAGCATTTCAAATGAACTCTGAAAAAGTTGAAAGTTGGGATGGAATCATAAATTGACCCACACATAGCATGTGCATGTACAAAACGAACAATGGTATCATACTCGTCAGTTACAAAGTTGGCATGGTATCATCATAATAGTTGTGGGAGAAAGTCTTCACTTTTTCTTCGCTTGTATCATTTGCTTATTGCGCCAGAACCATGGATAATCTTCATCGTTTCTCGTGATGTGGGGTCAGCCTTGACTTTAAAGGAGGAATTTCATGAAACTTTTCATAATCTTCGACATGTCATCTTGTCCTCCACTCCCACGATGTCCCTTTTCCCGAAAGAACTATGTGGCGCTTTGGCTCATCATATGATATATTCGCTTCCTTATCTTTTCTCTTTCTCGGTCTGGTAGACATGTCCTTCACATAGATAACCTGTGCCACATCATTGGCTAGGACGAACGGTTCGTCAATGTACCCAAGATTTTTCAGATCCACTTGTTGTCATTCCATCTTGTGGGTCTACATGCACCCCGCCTCCTGACAGATTGACCCATTTGCACTTAAACAAAGGGACCTTAAAATCATGTCCGTAGTCAAGTTCCCATATGTCCACTATGTAACCATAATATGTGTCCTTTCCCCGCTCGGTTGTTGCATCAAAGCGGACACCGCTGTTTTGGTTGGTGCTCTTTTGATCTTGGTCAATCGTGTAAAATGTATTCCCATTTATCTCGTATCCTTTCCAAATCAATACAGTCAAAGATGGTCCCCTGGATAACAAGTACAGCTCATCACAAACAGTGTTGTCACCTCTGATACGTGCTTCCAACCAACTGCTGAAAGTCCCGATGTGTTCACATATAATCCAGTCATCGCACTACTCCGGGTGTTTGGAGCGCAGACTGTTCTTGTGTTCATCGACATACGGGGTCACCAAGGTAGAGTTCTCAGAAGCTGTAGTGGGCTTGAGACTAAGAATATCCGTCCTGCATATTATTGAGTCCTTTCCAAGCGTGCCTTTTCGGTCAGTCTCCCCTCATACCGTGATTTAGGGAGACCTATCTTCTTAAGGCCAGGAATGAAGTCAACACAAAACCCGATGACATCCTCTCGCTTGATGGCCCATGGAGATGCTTCCTTCCGGCCTAGCGCGATTACGGACATATTTCTTTAGGACTCCATGAACCTCTCAAAGGGGTACATATTGTGTAGAAATACGGGCCCCAGAATGACAATCTCGTCAACTAGATGAACTAGGACGTCGTCATGATATTGAAGAAGGATGGTGGGAACACCAGCTCAAACCCGACAAGACATTGCACCACATCACTCCTTAGCCTTGGTATGATTTCTGGATCGATCACCTTACGAGATATTGCATTGAGGAATGCACATAGCTTCACAATGGCTAATCGGACGTTTTCGGTAGAAGCCCCTCAATGCAACGGAAGCGATTTGCGTCATAATCACGTGGCGATCATGAGACTTTAGGTTCGAAACTTTTCTTTGCCATATTTATTATTCCTTTTATATTCGACGAAAGCGGTCGGGACCTTCATACTAAGCAGGCATTCAAAGAAGATTTCCTTCTCTTCTTTGGTAAGAGCATAGCTGGCGGGACCTTCATACGCTTTGGAGGCATGCCGTCTTTTTCGTGCAAACGTTGCAGGTCCTCCCATGCCTCAGTTGTATCTTCTCTTCCCATACACGCCCAAGAAGCCTAGCAGGTTCACGCAAAGGTTCTTCGCCACGTGCATCACGTCGATCGAAGAGCGGACCTCTAGGTCTTTCGGTAGAGGGTAGGTCCCAAAATATAGATTTCTTCTTCCACATGGGTGCGTGTCCCCAGCGTCACTCGGAACAGCTAGTCCGCCGGGACCCTTTCCAAAGATTACGTGTAAATCATTGACCATAGCAAGTACGTGATCACCGGTATGCATGGCGGGCTTCTTCCGTGATCTGCGTCGCCTTTGAAATGCTTGCCTTTCTTTCGACATTGATGGTTGGTCGGAAGAAATCGACGATGGCCTGTACACATTCTTCCCGTAGCTTGCCGGTATATACTATCGGTGTCAAGTAAACAGTGCGTGCATGCGTGGTATCCCTTGTTTGTCGTCCCGAAGGTTCTTGAGAGCGGGCCAATCGTTGATGGTCACGAACAGCAACGCCTTTAGGTTAAATTCTCCTGTTTGTGCTCATCCCACGTCGTACACCGTTTCCATTCCACAGCTGTAAAAGTTCTTCAACTAATGGCCTTAGGTACACATCAATGTCATTACCGGGTTGCTTAGGGCCTTGGATGAGAACTGGCATCATAATGAACTTCCGCTTCATGCACATCGAAGGAGGAAGGTTATACATACATAGAGTCATGGGCCAGGTGCTGTGATTGCTGCTCTGCTCCCCAAAAGGATTAATGCCATCCGCGCTTAAAGCAAACCATACGTTCCTTGGCTCACTTGCAAAATCATCCCAACTTTCTCTCGATTTTTCTCCATGCGACCCGTCGTGGGTGCTCTCAACTTCCGTCTTTCTTACGGTCCTCACTGTGCCATCGCATCAACTTGGCATGCTCTCCGTTTCGAACAGACGTTTCAACCGTGGTATTATAGGAGCATACCACATCACCTTCGCAGAACCCTCTTCCGGGGGCTCGCCGTCAACATCACCGTGGTCATCTCGTCGATCTTATACCATAATGCACCGCATACCGGGCATGCGTTCAGATCCTTGTACGCACCGCGTAGAGGATGCAGATCATTAGTGCATGCATGTATCTTCGCACCTCCAATCCTAGAGGGCATACGACCTTCTTTGCTGCATATGTCTTTGTCGGGCAATTCGTTATCTTTTGGAAGCTTCTTCTTCAATATTTTAAGTAGCTTCTCAAATCCTTTGTCGAGCACAACATTCTCGCCTTCCATCGCAGCAGTTCGATGACGGTACCGAGCTTTGTGTTGCCATCTTCGCAATTGGGGTACAACCCTTTTTGTGGTCCTCTAGCATGCGATCGAACTTTAGCTTCTCCTTTTGACTTTCGCATTGCGTCCTTGCATCGACAATGACCCGCGGAGATCATCATCATCGGGCACATCGTCTGTTCCTCTTGATCTTCAGCAGCTTCACCGTTCATGAAGATCATCGTGCACATCGTCTGGTTCCTCTTGATCTTCTGGAGCATCACCATATTCAGGGGGCACATAGTTGTCATCGTACTCTTCTTCTTTGTCGTCTTCCATCATAACCCCTATTTCTCCGTGCCTCGTCCAAACATTATAGTGTGGCATGAAACCCTTGTAAAGCGGGTGGGTGTGGAGGATTTTCCGGTCAGAGTAAGACTTCGTATTCCCACATATAGGGCATGGACGACACATAAAACCATTCCTTGTTTGCCTCAGCCACTTGAGAAAATTATGCACGCCCTTAATGTACTCGAGGTGTGTCTGAACCGTACATCCATTGCGGTTCATCTGTGTGCATTATATATAATTAAGTGTGTCAAAAATCATTACAGAACATCATGAATAGATAATTAAGTGACCAAATTAATAGAAGTTCATCATCACATTAAAACCAAAGTACATACGTAGTTCTCATCTAACAACATAAAGCTCTGCAGAGCATCTAAATTAATTAAACCATACACTGAAACTATGTAAAACATTTCAATGCGAAAACAAATGCGATCATAATCGCAACCAATGTAACAACTGATCCAACGGCATAATGATACCAAGCCTCGGTATGAATGGCATATTTTGTAATCTTTCTAATCTTCAAGCGCGTTGCATCCATCTTGATCTTGTGATCATCGACGACATCCGCAACATGCAACTCCAATATCATCTTCTCCTCCTCAATTTTTCTAATTTTTCCTTTAACAAATTGTTTTCTTCTTCAACTAAATTTAACCTCTCGACAATAGGGTCGGTTGGAATTTCCGGTTCAACAACCTCCTAGATGAATAAAATCTATGTCACGTTGGTCGGCATAATTGTCATAAACAATAAATGAACCAATAGTTATGAAAAGATAATATATACCTCATCCGGATCATAGACAGGATGAGGGCCGACGGGGGCGGATACCAAAACCATCGCACTATATAAGATGCAATAATAAAAGTAAGAAAATTATACAAGTATCTATCTAAACATACAAATAAGAATATTTTTCCTTTCAGAAAGAAGATAAGAACAAGAGGCTCACCACGGTGGTGCCGGCGATGAGATCGGTGCGGGTGATCAACGATGTTGAAGACGGGGATGGGGCGTGATGGACCGCTAAACCTAGACAAATATTGAGGAAAATGAAGCTTGGCGGTCGAGCTTGGAGAGGAGAAACCTTAAGTAGTGTGGCTCGGGCATTCCATCGAACACCTTGTGTGCATAGGAGGTGAGCTAGAGCACCACCAAGCCCTCTCCCCCTCGGCCAGAAAAAACAGAGCAGAGTGCTCTGCTCTTGCGCGAGGGGGTATATATAGGCACCACCATTGGTCTCGGTTGACCGCACGAACCGGGACTAAAGGGTTGCCTTTGGTCCCAGTTCATGCCACCAACCGGGACCAATGGTGGTGGGCCAGGAGTGCGGCCCATTGGTCCCGGTTCGCCCCACCAACCTGGACCAAAAGGTTCAGACGAACCGGGACCAATGGCTCACGTGGCCCGGCCGGCCCCCGGGGCTCACGAACCGGGTCAAATGCTCCCATTGGTCCCGGTTCTGGATTGAACCGGGACTAATGGGCTGGACCGGCCTGGACCATTGCCCCCTTTTCTACTAGTGCTAGTAGGTGTCAAGAAATGTAGTGATCTCATCTACGTCTTGGCAGGCTTCATACGGCTACCAACATCATCAATAAAACTCTGAAGTCCAAATCTCTTTCAACCTCGATGATCATGTTGTGTAAAATTACATAAGTAGTTATGATGTTTCTGAGGGATTTCTTATCCCAGAAGTGAGCAGGATCTCGAACAATAGCAAACCGAGCTTGCAACACACCAAATGCCCTCTCAATATCCTTTCGGCAAGCTTCTTCTGCTTCGGCAAAAAAAATTGTGTTTCTTGGTTTTGGGGTCAGCAATGGCCTTCACAAATTTTGACCATGGAGGATAAATATTGTCGGCAAGATAGTACCCCACCATGGTATAGTAATAGGCGCCATTGACGGTATAGTTGCAAGCTGGAGTTTTGCACTAGCTAGCTGAGCAAATAGATGAGATCGCTGCAAGACATTGGTATCATTGAGAGACCCCCGACAAACCAAAGAAACAATGCCAAATCCATAAATCACCTAAAGCCATGGGTTCAAGCACAATGGTGGGTTTACGTTTGTAGCTGGTGTATTTCCATGCCCAAGCCACTGGGCAATTATTCCATCTCCAATGCATGCAATAAATACTACCTAGCATGCCCGGCCATCCACTTTGTTCGTTTATCGCCATGAGCTTCTTTGTGTCTTCCTCGTTTGGATCATTGTCTTCGCAAAGACCGGGATGCATTTGATTGTTGTATCTTCTCCAATGCGAAGATATTCATTAGCGTAGTCGACGGGGACACCATATGCAATCACTCTCATCACAGCGGCTGATATTTTTTTTATAGGCACTAAACCCAAGCAAACCGGCGGCATTCCTGTGCCGAGTGAAAAAACAACAATTTTGCTCGCAAGCTTCAATGATGCGCACGAAAAGAGGCATGCACATTCGATATCGCCTATGAAATAGTTGAGTGGGATATGTCGGTACCTCGGCGAAGTAGTCCTTCATGAGTGTCTTGTCACCGAGAGCTCGGTTGCGGGAATGCATACCCGGCCAACCGTGGATCCGCGGTGCTTTTCCTTCGGTCCCTTCTTAAATTTGTCCATGAGATGCAACAACACTAGGTTGCTGACATCATCGTCCAAGATCATCTCTTCTCTGTCCGAATCATTCAACAAAAATGACGATGATGAACTTGGATCCATCTAAAAAAATGAGCACCCGTGAATTTCTTCCAAATCTCACCAATCAAAATTGAATCAAAAGATTGGTGGGCATTGAACACACATTCCCCCGAAGCGAAGCCGGCCGGCCCTTTCTTCTCCCCCGCTGGCCAAAGCAAAGCGGTCAAACCCCTTTCTTCTCCCCCTGTGGCCGAAGTAAAGTCGTCTGAAACCCTTTTGTTCGGCGCAAGCGGCTGTCCCTCAGGCGAAGGCTCACCTACCCGGAAACAACCGAACCCGCTGTCTACAAGGCCGTGCACCAAGCTCCGGGGCGGATCCATGGTGCCGACAGCGGCCACTATAACCTGTGGACACAAATGGACACCCCGACCTCCAAGTTTGGTGGAATAGATACGGCGCGGGCGGTAGAGCTAATGGACGGTGCGGGGCAGCTCTAAGGATACGTGAAACGGCGAAAAGAGGGGCGGCGAGTGAGGCGGGAACGAAAGTAGGCGGAAATGGCTTTCGTGCTAAGCATACGGGAAATGACAAAGGGAGGGGCGGCTCCCATAGATATGGCGGAAATGACCCGGACTATGCAGGATCCCGAAAAAAAAATTACAGTATGGCCGATTTTGTTGGACCTATTCGGGGCCGAAAAAACGCCTTCGCCTGCTAAATCGGCGGTTATTATTCCGGATGGCCTATTTTACGGGATCTGCTAGAGATGCTCGAACGTATGTATATTTGCTAAATTTTAGTACTAAGAAGACCACTAGGTAATCTTCAAAAAAGACCTCCATAAAAAGACTAGTCGATTCTTCATTAAATATTTTGGACGGTCTCCTATTCGGGCAGAACAGGTTCGTGTTGGAGCCGCTGGACCCATTCCTAGAACAAAGGAATGGGTTATGTACCATCAACAAAATTGGGAGAAAGAGCAAATTTCGAGATTCCAATGCAACCTGGAATGGACAGATCCCAGAGCGTGCAGTCAGTCCTTCAGTTAGCTCTGCTAGAAGAACTGGAACCTTGCAACGAAAAGAAGACAATGCAGTTTAACATCAAGGTACATTTCGGCGGATTCAGATAGAACAAACACACAGACACATAGAAACAAATTAACCTGGCTGTTCAGCTTGTATATTGTATCGACATGGTAAACTGCAGCCACACACAAGAAATTTGTCACCGGTATGTGGGTGCCCTTCAAGTGATCCTACAACAACACATAACATGACAAATTATCAGAGTAAATTTGAGGCACACAATCCGCTTGAGACCAATGGTACTGAATATGCCTTGTGCGGGTCACACAGAGAAATTGAACATGGCTGGTAGTTACAGGATCTAAAAGAGAACACAATCTGAGACCTCAGCCTGACCATGATAAACCTAATCCCAAACAATGCAAGAAGAAACACAGATTTATAACATTTCAACACCTAACCAAATGCAATGGATTTGAACATGAAGAAGAATGAAGAACATTGCACTGAGAAGCTGACTATAATGCATTCATGCACTTCAACGAGTAGTGCTTCAAGATCTTTAAAAGATGGTATATTATTTTCAAGTCATACTTCCCAGATCATCCCCAACTCTCCCTTTGTTGCAAAAAGTACTCAGATCTATTATGAAGGTTCACCAAAAGTACGAAACACCCCAAACATAATAAAAATTACATAGAAGGCACTGAACCACCAAACGACCACAGCCGCGACTGACCCACTTTTGTAGCCGCTCCCATATCGGAGCTGATCTGACATTGTCGATGACAACCGAAGAGTCTTTGTGCATGTGCCCATAAGGACCAGCGCCCTGGAGCGTAGTCATTACCATTGAACACTTGAATGATCCGAAGAACCTGACACCAAATCTCACTGTCGCATACACATGATGAGAAAACCCTAACCTCGTCACCTTTAGGAGCTGGCATGAATCTACGTCAGATCTCCATCTAGTCCATCCCGATGGACGAACTTGAGGAAGATCTGAGCCCAAAAGACCGACTCAAAGAAGAAGCACACCATTCGTCCAAGCATCACCTCTGCGAGAACTATAAACCCTAACCAATCTATTAGCCGGGGCCGATGAAAGGGAGGTGAATCTAGGGGCTTGCCAACAAAGATCGAAGAGGGAGGGCAGAAACCACAGAGGGAAAAAACTGTAGAACAAAGTTGAATAAATACACAGAAAAATTGGATGGGTAGAATAGAAGAGATAAAACTAGCTGAAAAGAAAGTAGATAGAAACTAGTGGCGCAATGAATATGTTCTAGGTGGGGTAAAATGAAAAAAGTTTAAATTGCATAGAATAAACAATTGAGAAGGACTTCGGTACAACCCCCCCAATAAACGTATAAGGGGTAGTATTGTCCATACTAAATTACACGTACATTATACCCGCCGTCCGTCGTAGGGCCGGCCGCCCGTGTACGTCGCGGCCCGCACTCCCGCGCGTCGTGCGCTAGCGGTTCGGTACTGCTATCGGGAAAGGAAAAAAACGCCCACCCGACACCCCATCTCCACGCATTTAAACCCTAAGCGGGATCAACGCCGCCGTGGTCCATCGCCGTCACGACGTCGGGCGGCGTCCGTAGTCAGCCACGTGCCGTGAAACCGACACCCCATCCCCGCCTAGAAAACCCTAGCGGCATCGACGCCGCCGTGGTCCCACCGCCGTCACGACGTCGACCCCGACGTGCCCGCCTAGTCGCTAGCACCGACGGCGTCCGTAGTGACCACACGCCGTGTCGCCGGTGAAACGCCCAGCGCTCGCTCGCCGTTCTGTCCTGGTACGCGCCCTCCACGACGTCGGTGGCAGCAACACATCGGCGTCGACCCCAGGCGAGGACCCCTCGACGGCGCACAGTAGGTTAGGATGTCTCTTTTTGTTCTTTTTTTTATGATAATGATTTGTCCATTGCATTTTTGTGCATTTTTGTAATGCAAAATGATTCCCTACTTAGGTAAATAAGAGAGGAGAGTAGTGACCTCTTAATGACCTCATAATGATTTTGTATGTTCAAATTTGTATGCATGCCACATAGTCATGTCACTGTTGACGAATTTACTGTATTCCCGATGATTTTTTGTGGAATGTTGGCATTGATCTCACACCTTATTTGTATGTGCATAGATGGAGCAAGTAACCGGATACGTCAGTGATGATTCCGGTAGCGATAATGGATCCTCGTCATTGAATGCGAACCAACATCCCGGAGACAACTATATGAGTCAGGATGAATCGTACAGTGGTAATGTAAGTACCTTCAACGTTGAGAAAAACATATTGAACAAAAACTAGTTATTTGACCCTAACATGTCCTTTTAAATTTGTACAGGTGCATGGCAATGCTGACGATGAGGAATATGATATAGATGAACAGTTTTATGCAGATAGTGTGAGCCAGGTATGTCGAAAAAATTGTAGAAAAATGATTGACATTAAAATTGTATGACCACTTATGTTACTTTACATGTGCACAGATAAATGCTAATGGTGACAATGAGCGTAATAATATAGATGATGACAATGCCGAGAGCGAGGTCCATGCATCTCGTAGTGTGAGCGGTAGTCAAGTAAGTTCTTTACATTATTTATGGTTAGGAAGAATATAAGAAGAGATTGACATGCAAGGTTATATGTCATATTTTGTAGGGAGGTGTTGATGATCCTAGCGGGAATGATGAGCACAGCGATGATGATCAGTTTGACCTTGACATGTGCTATGATGAATATCAGCAGGAGTCACTTGATAGGCATTGGGCAGTGATGGTAAAGACATTCAGGTCATTAGACGAGGTGTACACGTTCTACAACAAGCACGCGAGAGAACGTGGGTTCAGTATCAGGAAGGACTCGCTTAAATTTTCGAAGGATCGCGCAAGGACTCCGCGCTTGAGGAGGTATCTCTGTTCCGCCGCAGGAAAACGACAGGCCAAGTTCTGTACCATGGAAGGCCGGACCCGCAGGCTTAGACCGGAGAGTCGATTCTTATCGCGGCCCATTTGACAGTTAAGCTTGATAAAAAGCTCAATCTTTGGTATGTCAGCAGTTTCTCCGATGATCACAGCCACACTCTTGCACGACCGGACGAAGTCCCTTTCCTCCGATCTCATAATCAGATCAAAGCATTTGAGAGAGCTGAGATCTTGGCTATGGCTAGAGCTGGGATAAGAAAACATATCATCTTTGACAACATCGTTAGCAGGTATGGGTCGTATGCAAAGTCACCATTTCAGAGGACAAAGCTGTATAACATGTGCTATAGGGAGAAGATGAAATTGCTTGCACAAGGTGATGCTGATACTTCGCCGTAGGAATCATGTTGACCGAGAAAGGACGAGATCCGCACTTCTTCTTTGAGCACACGGTTGACGCTGAAGGCAGGCTCCAAAACCTCTTCGGTGTGATTCGCGATCCGCCGGGATTATCTAGACTATGGTGATGTTGTTGTCTTCGATAGCACATACAAGATGAACAGGTATGGAATGCCGTTCATCCCTTTCGTGGGTCTGAACAACCACCGTTGCACTACTGTATTCGCCTGCGCCATTGTTTCAGACGAGACTGAGGCTACATATGTCTGGTTGCTTAACACGTTCTTGAAAGCTAACTGTTAGAAGAGGCCCAAATCTGTTATTACAAATGGAGATGCAGCGATGATAAGGGCTATTAGGAAGGTGCTTTCTGACGTGTGGCATCGTCTATGTTCATGGCATATTGAAAAGAATATGCAGAAACACCTCAACCACAAGTCATTGAAGGAGTTTAGGGCATTATTGTACTATGCCACTACACATAAGGTTTTTGAGGAGAGATGGGCCGCGTTTGTGCGCAAATGGCAGACGGAGAAAACGAAAACATGGCTCCATAGGATGTACAGGAAGAGGACGCTTTGGGCTGCATCATATTTATCTGGTGGGTTTTTCCTTGGTATGCGCAGAATCAGAGGAGTGAGAGTCTGAACTCCAGCCTGCACCTTCATCTTGACTATGGTATGACGATCGTTGACATGATTGTACACTACGAGAATTGTATTGTTCGCCTCCGTGAGAATGAAGCTTATGATGACTACACGGCCTCACAGACTCTTCCAAAGAATAAAGGATCGTGAGTGTCGGGCCATTGAGTCGTATGTCATGCGAAAGCATTCACGCAGGCAAACTTTTATATGTTGCAACAAGATATGAAGAAGGTACATGAGCTTGAGGTAATTGATAGACTGACAGGGACCGATAGTCAGAGATTTGTGGTTGCGTGGAAGAATAACAGGGATCACAGATTTAATGTGGACTATACGCCAGGTAACTCGGCAGAAACTATAAAGTGCAGTTGCCGAAGTATGACTCGCAAAGGGCTTCCTTGCAAGCATATTATTCATGTTTTGAATGCACTGAACTTACCTGTGATACCCAAGTGTTGTGTCCTGCGAAGATTCTCAAAAAAAGCACGAGCTGGACTGCCAGTGAAGCGCACCAGCGATTTGTTTGCGTGGGGTTGGTCGAGTGGTGAGGACAGAGCTAGATATAGTGAGTTGACCATCAAATCTTCAGAAGCCTGTCATGTCGCATGCAGTAATCCTTTCTTATTCGACAAGTTGATGGCAGCTCTGGATGATGTTATAGTGAATAAGGATATTCAGGAAATGAAGATGATGTTCAGTAAGTTTCGTGAACAGTAATCCATTTGAGCCTAACCGAGATTATATTCTTGTTCGTGATCCAAGAAGGTTTCCACCAAGGCGCACCTAAGCGAACAGTAGAGGTCGCGGTAAGGGTGGCCCAGATGTGACAAAAATGAGAGGCCTAAAGCATTTGACGAGAAATCTGGACGAAAATGTAGCTTATAAAGCGGCTCAGGTCATAACAGGAGCACATGCAGAAAAAATGAAGAGTATGTCTATTATTTGTTTATGTCAGTTTTGTTGTTTCATTAACGGTGCATTGATTCTCATATTTTTTTTTGGGAGCAACTGGGCCTTGAAGACTCAAGTGAAGACGATGCGAGTGTTTTACCTCTTCCATTTATATGAAGAACATTTATTAAATTTTTGTTCGTGTTGAGTATTTTATATGTGTGAAACATGATTATTGCGTACGGACCGTTGTCATTTCAGACTTGTTATTTTCTGTCAACTACAATAAAATTACTGTGGTGACAATTGTTATGTTGAGAGAACATTGCTGTTGATATAAACATTCACTATTCATTGTTTATTGTATGAATTCTGCATGTATTTACTACAGTCCCATCGGCTGTCAAAAATATCAAAATAGAAGAAGTACTATGTGTAATGTTTTTTTTTTTAAAAGGAAAAAAATGCCCGCCCGTCTCCACAGCCGTCTCTTAGTAAGCCCATTGTTATCAAGCCCAACGGGCGACTACAATGGGCGTTTCGGAGGACGCCGTGGAGAAACCAGGCCCAATAGGGCAGCATCGACGCGACAAGTCGACGGGGTAGTAATCAGAGAAGTTCAATACAACGACGGGAGCTGAGTATATAAACTAGTCGTCGTCGCCTTCGGCCGTCGAGGTGGGACTAAACTTGCGTCGCGTCACAGCGGTGGTAACTGGGCCGGCCCACGGCGCGTCGAGCGGTCGAGAAGACCGCGCCGTCACTTGCCTTTTTGGGCCGGCCCACGGCGCGTCGAGCAGTCGAGAAGACCGCGCCGTCCACTGCCTTTTTGGGCCGGCCCACGTCGCGTCTGGCTGTGTCCACGTCGCCCCGCAGCCGACGGAAGTTTAGTCCCACCTCGCCGGCCGAAGGGGACGACGACCTGTTTATATACTCTGCTCCCGTCGTTGCATTGAGCTCCTTTGAATACTACCCCGTCGATGTGCCGCGTCGATTCTGCCCTTGTTGGGCCTGATTTCCACTGCGTCCTCCGAAACGCCCGTTGGGCTTGATAACGACGGGCTTACTAAGAGACGCTGTGGAGACGGGCGGGCGTTTTTTTATGTCAAATATTTTTTCAGTAACACGCAGTGTGCTGCCATAGTTTAGTGCACAAAATTTTAACGACGGCATGATTACATATAACTATTCGGCAACCAAAAAATCATGTAAACAAAAAAAATTATTATATAATATTTATGAAACGAAATATCATGTGGACATTAAATTTTTTTGGAAAAGTGCGAGTCTATTACATATAACTATTCGGAAGCGAGTCTATTACATAAAATTTATAAGCAAGTCATAAGCGTTTGGAAAATAAAGTCCTCCAAGACCACTCAAAGCACATGCAAAACTCCTCTGTGCGCATCTATTTCTTCTTCTTTGATATCCGAATAACTTTGTTTTCACTTCATCAAGCTTGTTTCTTTCCGAAAAGATAAGTTATGCAATCATTAACTCTCTCGAATCATCAATAGAGGTCTGCAAAAAAATGATGTTAGCACAACGTTCATTATACATCGTAGTCCAAATATGACTTGCGTACCTGTGAAAATAAGCCTGTCCATTTGTCACCATCCCAATATTGAAAGCATCGAAGGAGAAATATTCCACACGAATTCCTAGTGCATACAATTTACGAAGATTAAATTTGTATCAGACATACAAGACCAACATTCTGTCGAAGTAAAAACTCACCCATCATGTTGTTTTGGCATGTCATACGTTTGAATAGGCCACTTGGAAACATCCGGATAATTCACAATTCCGGTTGCATTTGCTTCTTGGATATCTTCTGCTAGTTGTTTTCTCTAAAGATATAATAAACATGATGGAAAGCATGTCATTCAGTGTATTAAAGAAAACGAATGTTACCAAATGCACATTTGCAAGTTAAACCTACCAGGTCCTCAACGAGTTCTCTAGTAACATGTCAAGTTTTCCGGTCATCAACGAGTCAAGAACCTGAAACTCTCTTTTTCCGCTATGCATGACGACAGTAATCCAGTGATTATTGTCCTTGTTTAGAGGAATGTAAGTCTGCATCACAAGGACCATAAAACACAATCATGACATAATATCGTATGTATGTTCCGTGTTAACAATCAAACTTACCTTTGATTTTTTGTGACACCCCAAAATTTTGACCTTGTTTTATTAATTAAAATTTTGCCAGGAAATTAAAATTTTTATTTTCTGGGCTCCCTTTTTATTTTTGAAACTTTTTCTCCCTTGCTTTTATGGAGTTTTTCCCATAGAGAAAACTTTTCAAATATGTTATGGGACTTGTTTAACCTCTCAAGAAAAACTTTTCTTTTATTGGTAGAACTAATCACATAATTATTTTTGCTTGATCTTGAAAAATGGTTTTCAAGGTTATATGGCCCTATTTGAACTACAACCATTTGATATATTTATCTAAAAATCCCACAAAAATTTGGAGATGTCATGTGATGTTTTTAAATCACTTTTATACAAAAATATCTTTTATTCTTGAAATATTTTGAGCTCTACACACAATTTTCTTCTCTGGTCCAGAGAGCAATTTTGCACTACAACCTATTTAAATATCTCTTTAAAACTTCTACCAAGATTAGGGGAGGTCAGTAGGAGCATATTATTCCACTTTGTGCAAAAACCCATTTATGTTCTCTGAAAAATTTGAGTGAATCAACCTCTTCTCCATTCTGGTCCAACATGATGGATTGTACAGCATCCATATTATTCCTTACTCCTTGGCCATATATTATTTCTCCTACTTGTAGTCCTCCATGTTAAACCCTTAAGTCCAGGAGAGTGGACCCATTGGATGATTCCAAGTGCTTGCAACAATGCCATTTTACTTTCTGTCCAGAATTGAAGTTTTGCAAAACTTGCACTAGCAAGTTTCTCCTTTCTGCAAACTAACTTCACCACTCCCTCTTTCATCCACAGAGACACTAGTCTGGAAGTTTTGGCCACTCCAAGAATAGCCTAGGTGCCTTTGGCATTTTGACAAACACCTAGAGTGCATGGACTAGATTGGCATGATCTCAAGTCTACACTATGAACTTGGCCACCTGACCGAACCACCTTGTCCATTGAGTCTCCCTCTATCAATAACCTAGTCCTGTGGCTTGCCACCCTCACCTGCGACCTGTAGCATGCCATGGCTTTTCGCCGAGCACCTGGTGGGCGTGCTCTGGGCGCGCCCAGAGCGCGCGTTTTGCACGTGCATGCGCCCGTGCCGCCGCGTCGCGCCGCTTCGTGCCACCTACCCCGCTCGCCTACAGAGCTGCACCCGACCTCATCCACTGCAGAGAACGCGCCAAGCCACGCTGGCAACCTCTGGCCGCCAAGACAGAGCTTTTGGCGGCACACCGACGACCGTGGCGGCGCCTCTGCGCGGTTGGCGCCGCCAAAGCACCCCTGCTCGCCACCGCCCCTAGCACAGCCCGAGCTCATCCGCAAGGCGTCGCCTAGCCCTCGTCGTCGCCACGACGCCCTGCGACTTCTGAAAAGACGGTCGCCGACGAAGCTTATCCACGGCACAAGCGGAACCGCCTTGCCGCGCCTATATAAGGGACCCCGAGCCCCTCTGAGCACGCACGCAACCTCAGTCCACCTCCCTAGTCTCCCCATGGCAGCCAATCAACCTGAGGAGGCCGTCTCCCTCATCTCCGGCAACTCCTGCCGCCGCCACTGCCTCGTCCATTCCGGCGCCACCAAAGCCTCTCCCTCCCATTTCTCTTCGCCAAGAACACCTCCGCCCCTCCAGGAACCCAACCCCCTGCTTAATTTTGATCGGGAACCACTTCCGCCCCAAAACCACTCCGTCACCAAAGCTTCCTCCGCCGCGGAGCTCGCCGCCGACGAACCCCTCCGTTCCCGCCGGCCAGTCGACCACCGGGAGGACCGCCTAGGAGAGGTGGATCCATCCCTGGCCTCGGACGCCCTCGAGGAGCCTCCCTTCGCCGGCGACGATCGCCGGAGCCTCGCCTCGCTCGGACAGAGGAGGGAGAAGGGGCGCGGCGACTGGTCAAACCCGACCAGTGGGCCAGGCGGGCCCACTGTCAGTGACCCACCCCGCCGCCACGCGTGGTTAAGTGAAAGCGTAAAATACCTAGTACGTAACCCTACTTAGAAAGCGTATTTCTGCCGAAACGTTTTCCTTTTTCTGTTTTATTTAAAAACCAGATTTGACTGGTTATATCTTTTTAAATACAACTCCAAATTGACTGATTCTTTTTCCTACCTCTCTAAAATTTCACCTAGTTTATTTTAAGATTTATTTGAAAAAATTTCAGAACAACTTTTGGTGCTGTTTTATTTTGTGTGTTAATTCTTTATATTGCTAAAATAGGATTTTTGGAGAGAGGAGAAAGCATTCAAATGTTTTGGAGTGCACCCTACCTTTCCACACGTTGAAGGCAAGCATTCTGAACCCCGGCATAATGTTTTTGGTGTGTTCGTTGACACGTTTATAACACCACCTCAATTCGAAGGACTTGTTATTTCATGTGATAAGATCATTTGCATGGATGCATATTGGTGATTTCCATGCTGCTGGAAATGAGTATACTTGGGATGGTAATCATCCTCATGTATCTTGCATGCATGCCGGAGAGGAATCCGGGAAAGCCTCGGCCTTGGGTAGGCGTGAGCTTGTCGCCGGTCTCCGTCGGGACGGGTATGTCCGGTATTGCATGGTAAGATATAACGAGTGTTGGTTGTATTGGTTGACATATATTTGTTATACATGTCATGCAGGAAACTATGAACCTCCTAAGTCGACCATAGATCGAGTCTTGTGCCAGTAACCCCCATACTTGTTTCGTACTACCACTCGTCTCTACAGCAAGTAGAGTACGGTTCAGTAAGTTGTCAACCTCTTTCTAGCACACACCGTACAGAGAGGCCATGGTGGAAGATACCGGTTGTAGCTGGTAGGCAGGCCACCTGGTCCGGGGCATGGGTGTTTCGGTTGGGACCGAGAGGAGGCCACCCTTAGAGCGCGCCATATAAATTTGATCCCATGCTACGCGAGGTTGTAGCCTCCCCACTTAGAGTTTGCTTAACAGATGTCGTGGGTGATTCCAGACACGTGTGAGTTAAGCTGGTGTGTGCAAGTTAGGTGTGTTTTCAACAAAAGATGAGAGACGGAATTAGTCGATGGACTAAAGAAATCCGTTACTCGTGGGTAAAGAGTACACCCTCTGTAGAGATTAAAACCTATTCGAATAGCCGTGTCCATGGTTAAGGACTACAGTCTGGGATGGGTCAAGTGTCGGTCTTAGTGTCGGTCTTCGGAGGTGAAGCGGTTAACCAGAACTGGAACAACATGGACTGTGACTTGTGACTTATGATGATTATGATTATTATTGTCGTTGACTAACCCGTGATATTATTGTTATTATCGAGTATCTCTGGGATGGTTCTACCTCCGGGATATTCACTATGATTATTTATTTTTAAAAAAGGCCCTTTATGTGGTGTCGCTCGACGCCTTGATTGTGGCATTTATTTTAAAGCCCTTTATGTGGTGTCGCTCGACGCCTGATCGTGGCATTTATTTTAAAAGCCCTTTATGTGGTGTCGCTCGACGCCTCGATCGTGGCATTTATTTTAAAAGCCCTTTATGTGGTGTCGCTCAGACGCCCGACTGTGGCATGCTTGTTATTTATTTCATAATTTTTAATACTTTCGGGACATTGCATATTCATACATCAGAGTTATATTTATCTTTGGGACTGACGTCATGAGCATAAAATATTGTCAGCACATCATGGTTATATTATACCTGTGTTCTAAATGTTTGCGAGTACATTCAAAGTACTCACTGGCTTGTCCCTGGCTATTGTCTTGGCTAGATTTTTCTTGCACGGAGAGGAGCGACGCGATGACAGCCCCGGAACCTAAGCAATGGAGATAGCAGCCTCGCGAAGATAGGAGTTAACCTGGTCAGCTGTTCCTGTGGGAATTGGAGTCCCATGGATACTGATGATCCACAAACCGCTTCCGCCATCAACCACTAGAAACCATTTGTTGTACTCACAGGCCAGAATGGTCTTGTACCACATTTCTTGTATTTTGCTTGGAATTTCTGTATCAAGTTGGAGCCTCATCAGCTAACAGTAATCCTAGGGCTGATGAGCACGACGGTCCTTTCTGGAAATTTATTACCCGGAAAACCGGTCGTGACATTTTTTGAAATACTCGTCCTCACATCTGTTCACGGGTCCATTACTATGCGACTCTGCTTCATAATCATTACCGACGGTCTTTTTTCCGGGTCTAACGTGAAGCAACCAATGTACCCTCCAAGTTGTTAACATGAAATGATCATCATTAACTTTGTCCACCAAAAATGATGAGTATGCATCAATTACCTATAAATAATGTGTTACATTTAACAATGGCATTTTAGAATCAATTGTAAAACAATATATGAAATTAACTTACGTCGCCACTCAGCCACTCATGGTTAATAATCTGACAAGCTCTCCGCACAGTGAGACCTTCTTCCATGCCATCATTGAAAATTTCTGTTTTGGCATGTTTTTGTGAATGCTCATGCGCACGCACGTACTTGATGGACGCTTTCACCACATCATACTCATCACCAGATTTGTTAACATCACCATTTTGGAACAATTCTGTAACGCACCACTCAAATACTTATAAACGCAAATACATAAATAATTATTACGCAATAACAATTAGAAACACGAAAACTTACTTCCTTTGGCAGAACGTTTTGCACGTTTGTTTGGTTTAGGGACCACATAAGGAGACTTGACATGTTGTGATCCTCTACGCTTGCGCCTCCCAGTAACCTCCTCCACTTCCTCTTGTACTCCTTGAGAACCAACAGACGCATGCGATGCGATTTCGTCCGTCTCCAAAGATGTGGCAGCTTTCTCATCTGATACTTCTGGTACTTGGACAGGATCATCCATATCACCCTTGAAACTATCCCAGTACTCAGGTGTGCAGTAAAAAGGTGTGTTTCCACGAGAAGTTACATCAACGCCATTATCATCCTTTTGCAAATTCATTTTGGAAGGTGTGCGGAACCGGTCTGAATCATCTTTTTGATATACAAACTCTTTTTGCGGACGTCCACCATCGTTTGAAGACTCATTAATGCCTCCGTACATATTCTCTTCGTCCTCTTCCAGGTTACTGGGTTTGTAGGAGACGCCGGTTTTGTTCAGTTTCTTAATCATCCTCTGCAAGAAAACATTTCATCTTAGTTCTTCAATTGAGTGATGGACAATAAAGAGACGTGCTCAAGTGTTACCTGTGCGCATAACTCTGGCAAACGAAGCATTTCCTTCCGAAGCTCATTCATCTCACTCAAAATCCGGTCCATAGTAGGCTTCGCTCGAAGCCTCCGAGTACTGCCCTCTTTCCTCGTTCGATAACGTTAGATTTTTGCTACTAGCTTTCTTGGTTTTTGAGCTTCTTCTTCCGCAATTTTTTCAGCCTATACTCCTCTGTAATGTTGTCATCGATCTACAAGTGCAACAAGATAATTATACGTAAAAACTATATGCACACTTTACTTTACTTCATAAATGTAAAAAAATGATTACTAGGATTACCATCCCAACACCACGACCATATTCATAGTCGTATTTGTCTCTTCTCACTGCCATATCTTCCGTCCAGTTCCTCATCAGCGGGCTCAACAATGCCAACGGATCATATTTTGGACTGGTGATTTGTTGCACCTTCTCCCAGTATAGGTACTGCAAAACACATGAACTAATTAAATTACATGTTCTTCCGTGAAATTTTATAACAAAATTGTTGAAATTAATAAATACAACGTACTTGCAAAAGGGCGAGGTTCCCTGAGGGCCATTGCACGACATGGCAAATCCTGCACAAGCTTACCAATCTCCGATAAACAGAATCGTGAAGTGAATGCATTCCAGTTGAACTTCCTTATAAACTTAATATTTTGCACTAAGGCATAGTATTTTTTGGAGCGTACTCATGAGACACTGGTGCAATTATAGTTCCTAGGAGAACTAGAAATGTCATCCGAATAAAGTCATCATCGGTGCTCTTATCCTTCACAATCTTTTCTATGAGATCATCAATCATGATCTTACCATTTTCTTGCTAACAAAACTAACAGGTATTTTTTGGTTGCTTTTCTCCTTCAGTACTAAGAAACCCAAAACATCCACTCCATTGTTTTTCAACCAAATATGGAGTACACATCATCAGGCCTTAATGAAATAAGACCTTTACATCCAGCAGTACTTCCAGAACTCTCTTGAACCATGAATTTTTTGCTACTCGGATTGTAACCTTGGAGTAAAAAGTGAAGCAAAAAATCACGCATCTTTATCGATGGTATTCTAAACATGCCCTGCATATCCGTTTCATAAAACCTGAATTTCTGACTGGGTGACAATTTGTCAACTAGGCTAACCCACTTTTGAACAGAACATGGAATCACACCGTCGATATTCATACTGCATCAAATAGATTTCTGTCACATACCATCATACTGCTATGAGCCTCGTTGTATAAAAGTGGAAAAAAAAAAAACTTACACGACGGCGACGGTGCGAAAACACCGGCGGCGATATTGGCGACGGTCGGGGACTCAAGGCGGCGCGGGCGCACCGATGTAGTATGTACGGTGGGGCGACGGCGGGAGAGGCAGAGGCGACGGGTCAGGTCAGGGCAGGCCGGCGCGGCCGCACTGCCGCCGTTTTGGAGTGTCGGGCGACGGGCGGCGTACGGTGGCAGCAGGTGCAGATCGCGGCGGCGGCGAGACGGGTGGACGTAGAAGGAAATTTTGCATGCACGTCGGCTAACGACGTCGCCCGAGCGCTGATTGCGGCGTCGTTGTTAGTGGGAAGGCCCCATGCACACATTCGCGTCGGTTAGCGAGAAGGCCGGCGGTTTTTTTTTGCAGGGCCTCATTTTTTTTTAGAAATTG
The DNA here is from genome assembly GCA_021437245.1 of Aegilops speltoides. Taxonomy (NCBI): domain Eukaryota; kingdom Viridiplantae; phylum Streptophyta; class Magnoliopsida; order Poales; family Poaceae; genus Aegilops; species Aegilops speltoides. Next base: position 50,731 of record JAHHZJ010001431.1, on the reverse strand, counting down.
AAATAGGCATATTTTTTTAACCCTGAAAATACTGCCCGGACGTGACGCAACGTGCGTTCGTTGTCGGATTTCGTTCATTTCGGGCATGGGGTGCCCGGGTGGGGCCCCACACGCGCTCCCAGAAGTTGGGTGCAATCCGTCAAACCGGTCAGGTACTTGCTGTGGAAGGGGGTGGTTTCGGTATGGCCGGAGGGGACCCTCGGTCGCACCTCTCCGCCGCGTGATCCGCCAAGCGTGCCCAATTTTTTCCACGTGATCTGTGCCCTACCAGGCACGCGCAAAAACCTTTCCGTTTCGAGTCCGTATGCATTTACTACAATTTTCCGGCGAAAACCACGAAAATACTGCCGGACGTGGCGCAGCGTCGTTCGTTGTCGGTTCGTTCATTTGGGCGTGGGGTGCGGGTGGGGCCCTACACGCGCTCCCGAAGTTGGGTGCAATCCGTCAAACCGGTCGGTACTTGCTGTGGAAGGGGTGGTTTCGGTATGGCGGAGGGACCCTCGGTCGCACCTCTCCGCTTCGCATCCGCCAACGTGCCCAATTTTTTCCCACGTGATCTCGCGCCCTACCAGAACACGCATGCAAAAAAATTCCGTTTGAGTCCGTATGCATTTACTACAATTTTCCGGCGAAAACCACGAAAATACTGCCGGACGTGACGCAACGTCGTTCGTTGTCGGTTCGTTCATTTCGGCGTGGGGTGCGGGTGGGGCCCACACGCTCCCGGTTGGGTGCAATCCGTCAAACCGGTCGGTACTTGCTGTGGAAGGGGTGGTTTCGGTATGGCGGAGGGACCCTCGGTCGCACCTCTCCGCCGCATCCGCTAAACGTGCCCAATTTTTTCCACGTGATATCGTGCCCTACCAGGCACGACGCAAAAAATTTCCGTTTCGAGTCCGTATGCATTTACTACAATTTTCCGGCGAAAACCACGAAAATATTGCCGGACATGACGCAACGTCGTTCGTTGTCGGATTCGTTCATTTGGTGTGGGGTGCGGGTGGGGCCCTACACGCGCTCCCGAGTTGGGTGCAATCCGTCAAACCGGTCGGTACTTGCTGTGGAAGGGGTGGTTTCGGTATGGCGGAGGGACCCTCGGTCGCACCTCTCCGCCGCATCCGCTAAACGTGCCCAATTTTTTTCCACGTGATCTGTGCCCTACCAGGCACGCACGCAAAAAATTTCCCGTTTGAGTCCGTATGCATTTACTACAATTTTCCGGCGAAAACCACGAAAATACTGCCGGACGTGGCCTAGCGTCGCGTTCGTTGTCGGATTTCGTTCGTTCTGGCGTGGGGTGCGGCGGGGCCCCACACGCGCCCGGTTGGGTGCAATCCGTCAAACCGGTCGGTACTTGCTGTGGAAGGGGTGGTTTCGGTATGGCGGAGGGACCCTCGGTCGCACCTCTCCGCCGCATCCGCTAAGCGTGCCCAATTTTTTCCACGTGATATTGTGCCCTACCAGGGCACGCACGCAAAAAATTTCCGTTTCGAGTCCGTATGCATTTACTACAATTTTCCGGGCAGAAAACCCTGAAAATACTGCCCGGACGTGACGCAACGTGCGTTCGTTGTCGGATTTCGTTCATTTCGGGCGTGGGGTGCCCGGGTGGGGCCCACACGCGCTCCCAGAAGTTGGGTGCAATCCGTCAAACCGGTCAGGTACTTGCTGTGGAAGGGGGTGGTTTCGGTATGGCCGGAGAGGACCCTCGGTCGCACCTCTCCGCCGCATCCGCTAAGCGTGCCCAATTTTTTCCACGTGATCTGTGCCCTACCGAGGCACGACGCAAAAATTTCCGTTTGAGTCCGTATGCATTTACTACAATTTTCCGGGCAGAAAACACTGAAAATACTGCCCGGACGTGACGCAACGTGCGTTCGTTGTCGGATTTCGTTCATTTCGGGCGTGGGGTGCCCGGTGGGGCCCCACACGCGCTCCCAGAAGTTGGGTGCAATCCGTCAAACCGGTCAGGTACTTGCTGTGGAAGGGGGTGGTTTCGGTATGGCCGGAGGGGACCCTCGGTCGCACCTCTCCGCTTCGCATCCGCTAAACGTGCCCAATTTTTTCCACGTGATATCGTGCCCTACCAGGCACGCGACGCAAAAAATTCCCGTTTGAGTCCGTATGCATTTACTACAATTTTCCGGGCGAAAACCACGAAAATACTGCCGGACGTGGCGCAACGCGTCGTTCGTTGTCGGATTCGTTCATTTGGGCGTGGGGTGCCCAGGTGGGGCCCCACACGCGGTCCCAGAAGTTGGGTGCAATCCGTCAAACCGGTCAGGTACTTGCTGTGGAAGGGGGTGGTTTCGGTATGGCCGGAGGGGACCCTCGGTCGCACCTCTCCGCCGCATCCGCTAAACGTGCCCAATTTTTTCCACGTGATCTCGTGCCCTACCCGGCACGCACGCAAAAAATTTCCGTTTGAGTCCGTATGCATTTACTACAATTTTCGGGCGAAAACCACGAAAATACTGCCGGACGTGACGCAACGTCGTTCGTAGTCGGATTCGTTCATTTGGGCGGGGGTGCGGGTGGGGCCCTACACGCTCCCGTGGTTATGTGCAATCCGTCAAACCGGTCGGTACTTGCTGTGGAAGGGGTGGTTTCGGTATGGCGGAGGGACCCTCGGTCGCACCTCTCCGCTTCGCATCCGCCAAACGTGCCCAATTTTTTCCACGTGATACTATGCGAAAACCCCGACAATACTGCCGGACGTGGCGCAAAGTGCGGTTGTCGCGCTAAAATTGGATTTTCGAAAGCATTCGATTCGATCAGTTGGGACTCCTTTTCCAGATTTTGAAGCTAGAGGTTTCCTCCAAAGTAATTTAAAATATTTCAGAAAATGTAAATGAACTTAAAATTCTTGTATTCATTCATATATGTTAATGAATTTAAAAATATTCTCTGATTCATAACTGTTAATCTAATTTAATAAAATTTCAGGAAATGTTAGTGAATTAAAATATATCACCTTTTAATTTCTTTTCTTTATTTCTTATATTTTGTATTTCAAAATTTTAATTTTTTCATCGACCGGCTATACTATATGGACATATTTAAACAAAATCTGAACATTTCTGAAACGCTTTATAAACATATACATTAACTTTTTTTTTAATTTATGTGCTTTCATGATTTTTTTTATTCTACAAATTTTTGATAATTGTATACCTTATTCTCTCCTATGTATATTCGATGAAATTTTTTAAATATATTATGAACATTTTTATGCATAGGTCTGAATATTTTGAATTTTTCTCAAAATAAGCGTTCTATATTTAGCTAATTTTTTTAGCAATTTTTGAAGACAAATTTAAACAAGACTCCAACAAACTAGATTGAACATAGATATATTTTACATAGTCCATTCAACATTACCGAAATCAGACGGGTTTTTCCAAACATAACCGATACATCGTTCATACTTAGAAAAAAAAATCTATTCCTCCTCCTCGTCGCTAGCCAACAGATCGACGACCTCCCCGACGTCACCGCCGTCACCCCCGCCCTCGTCGTCGTCGTCGCTGACCTGGGCCAAGCGCTCCCAGTCGATGTCGTCGTCGTCCGACGACTCCGGCGCCTCCGCCTGCGCCTGCGGGACCACTGGCGGAATCGCCGCCGCCGCCAGGATCGCTGCCGCCTGCTCGGCGGCCTCCCTTGCAGCCGCCGCCGCTGCAGCCGCCGTCGCAGCGAGCGACGAGGTTACCCGCGTGATCGTCGGGATCACCGCCCTCGAAGAATCACCGCTCGGCGGCGGTTCCACCTCCGGCGGGCGGGGATCGGCGGCGCCGCCCTGGTGGTGGAGGAGCCCGGCGACGCGCTGCTGCTGGGCGGGGCAGCGGGACAAGAAGGCGGCGACGGTCGCCGACGTCGGCGTGGCGCGGACTCCGACCGGCTCTGCAGACGCCGATGACGGCGGCGTAGTCTTTGCCGTCAAGAAGGCGTGGCGGCCGGCGATGTTGTTGCGGCCGCCGGTCCGCTTCTCCTCCGCGGTGGCGCTGGGCCAAGGCCGGGTAGCCGTCCTTGTCGAGCTTCGATCGTGCGGAAGACGGCAACCCGCGGCACGAGGAGGCGAACGGTGCAGCTCCTCCGTCTCCGGCGTGCTCGAGCTCGACGGCCACGCCTCGGGCCCGTCGTCGCCGCGGTGCGGAGCTGCTGCCGCGGTGGAACGACATGCCGCCGACGGGCTTTTGGGAGGTGGAGACGAAGGTGCGAGCAGGAGCGGTGTTTTGCAGCAACGGGCAGACGGGGCGAGTTTTTATAGGGAGACGGCGGGGAAGCGGGCGGCCGGGTCGGTGGGCTTTCAATGCGACGGCAGCCGAGGGCGGCGGCGCGCGCGACGAGGGCGAGGTGGCGGGCGGCGGCGGGCGACGGACGGCACGAAGCGGCGGCGACGAGGCGACGGACGGGTGGCGGGCGCAGTTCACGCGCCACGACGCGCTTTCCCGGGCGACGCTGCGGTTTGACCACCGACGCAGGCCACCGACGGAAAACATTCACGCGACGGCAGCCGAGGGCGGCGGCGCGCGCGACGAGGGACGGGCGGCGGGCGGCAAGCGAGGCGACGGACGGACGGGCGGCGGGCGGCGGCGAGGCGGCGGGGCGGGCGGCGGGCCGCAGTTCACGCGCCACGACGCGCTTTCCCCGGGCGACGCGCGTTTGACCACCGACGCGCTTGACCACCGACGGGAAAAAAAACCGTACGTCGCCACAGTAAAAAAAACGTGACGTCGTCGACGCCGACGTAGCGGGGTACGTCGCGGGCGGACTGAGGAGGGCATGGGCAAAGACCATCCTACCCTTTTTTAAGTTTTGAAGCGAAGGGGTATAGGACGATCTGGACCGTTGATGTTTTTAGGGGGGTTGTACCGAAGAAGAAGTGTAAACAATTTATGCCGGGAGAATGCTGGGACGCGACATAGTTGATTGCTACCAAAACTCGACCGTACTCAAGACTTGTCAATGCATTCGGTACATGCATGCATGTATATATGTGGAGCTTTACAAAACTCGTCGTCCTAATTTTAGCAGGCTTGGCTCGATGCATCGTCAGCATACCTATAAGCAACCTAACATTCCACTTAATACGAGTAGAGGAGTAGAGGTCGATGGAGCTGTCAAATGCAGTGGCACGCGAATGTGCATGTAGTTTAGCTGTTTGCGGCCAGTACTAGCTAGGAGTACCAAAGTGCTGCAGGTGGTAGCATGTGTTTTTCTTGTGCTACGCAGAAACTGAAGGAACTGATCCGGATTCAAACAATGCTTGAGTCGACGCCTTGCAACGCTGGCGTGTGCCCATTCCCGGTACCCCACAATCCTACATACACACATAGATAACTTTCTCTCTTTTGAGGTAAATATCATATATATATAGCTACCTTTGAAGTGAGATAGTCGTGGACTCATTGAGAAATCGTGTGTCTGTCCTCCAAGCATATATAGCCCGTGATGTTTTGCTGGCCATGAAGTCAGGGATGGCAAAGGGTCAGTATGGAGGCATGTGCTTGCTTGCTTGCTTGCTTGGTAGTTATAAATGGGTCGTATTTGGGTCTCTGCAATAGTTTATTGGGATCAATAATCCGGATAGCCTTAGAGTGTTTGAAAGCTCGTCGTCCTCGAGGCACCAAATCTTTCTTATCCTTTTGGACGAAGATAATAGCATCAAACATTAACATAGATGGGGCCGATGTAGCATATATGCACAAGTCATGACTTTAAGGACATGTTTAATTTGAAGGATATTTTGACAAAAAATTGGAGAGAGTCCGGATGAAGTTTTTTTATTTGGGTCCTTTGATTTGTAAGAATGATTTTTAAGGACTCTGCCATACCATTTAATAAATAAGTTTTTTATTGAATCTACCTCTTTGGTAGATTATTTTGTCTTTTCTTACGTGCAAGGCAGGTGCAGTATACCGATTCCCTTAAAGAGAGAAAAAATAGAATCAGAGTGACCCGTTTATACGGAAAACTAGGATGAAAAACTTTACAACACACGATTGATCAAGGGACAATCATGCTAAAACCCAACCCATGCCGATGTAGCATCCCCAAAATTGAAGATGTGTGGGAACACTTCGGAGAAGCCTTCAAGATTTTCCTTTGGTGTAATCGAGCAAACTTTGGCACAAATTCAATCCCATCGGATCCATGTGAATATCACAATGTAATTTTTTGGCTGTGTTCTTTGAATCTGGTTAATCAAAGATTTGTCAAAAGATGGTTGGCAGGGATTATTTTTGGAAAGATGATAAAGTTTCTTGACAAAGCTGACAACTACTATGCTTTTGGTCCGACTATATGCTGTTATGGTTTTGGTAATTAACCGAGTCTTCTGAGCACTTCAGAAAATCATAGAAGATTCACACTTGGTTTTGGATGATACACATGTTATAATGCACTACCATCAATTAAGACAACATCAGGAAGAGATGGCCAGATGGAGATAGAAAAGCAGGTAGACCGAGTTTGCCCCGTAACCAACAGACATGTCTTTCTTTTCCATCTCGCAAGGCGATTAGGGCAAAGCCTCATCCCTCCCCCTTTGATATTTGCTGGCAAGCCCCTAGATTCACCTCCCTTTCATCGGCCCCGGCTAATAGATTGGTTAGGATTTATAGTTCTTGCAGAGGTGATGCTTGGATGGATGGTGTGCTTCTTCTTTGAGTCGGTTTTTTGGGCTCAGATCTTCCTCAAGTTCGTCCATCGGGATGGACTAGATGGAGCTCTGATGTAGATTCATGCCAGCTCCTAAAGGTGGCGAGGTTAGGGTTTTCTCATCATGTGTATGTTACGGTGAGATTTGGTGTCAGGTTCTTCGGATCGATTCAAGTGTTCAATGTCAATGACTGCGCTCCAGGGCGCTGGTCCTTAGGGGCACATGCACAAAGACTCTTCGGTTGTCATCGACAATGTCAGATCGGCTCCGATATGGGAGCGGCTACAAAAGTGGGTCAGTGGCGGATGTGGTCGTTTGGTGGCTCAGTGCCTTCTATGTAATTTTTATTATGTTTGGGGTGTTTCATACTTTTGGTGAACCTTAGGAGTACTTTTTGCAAAAAAGGGAGAGTTGGGGATGATCTGGGAAGTATGACTTGAAAATAATATACCATCTTTTAAAGATCTTGAAGCACTGCTCGTTGAAGTGCATGAATGCATTATAGTCAGCTTCTCAGTGTAATGTTCTTCATTCTTCTTCATGTTCAAATCCATTGCATTTGGTTAGGTGTTAAAATGTTATAAATCTGTCTTTGTTCTTGCATTGTATAGGATTAGGTTTATCATGGTCAGGCTGAGGTCTCAGATTGTATTCTCTTTTAGATCCTGTAACTACCAGCCATGTTCAATCTCTCTGTGTGACCCGCGCAAGGCATATTCAGTACCATTGGTCTCAAGCGGATTGTCTGCCTCAAATTTACTCTGATAATTTGTCATTGGGTGTGTTATGTGTTGTTGTAGGATGACTTGAAGGGCACCCACATACTGGTGACAAATTTCTTGTGTGTGGCTGCAGTTTACCATGTTGATGCAATATACAAGTTAATTTGTTTCTATGTGTTTGTGTGTTTGATCAATCTGAAACCGCCGAAATGTACCTCGCAATCCTAAGTATTCATACAGACAACCATTTCTTTTTTGGTGAGTAGCTACCCATTGAAGTGAGATTAGTGTGTGTGCTTGGAGCATACATATAGTCCGCGATGTTCTGCTGGACATGAAGTCAGTGAAGGTAAAGTAGGCCGGCATGGTGCTTTGTGCTTGCATGGTTGGTCGTCATAAATAGATCATGTGGGTGTAATTATTTATTCGAAGCCAGAATCATGTTTTGTATCTTTTGGATGCAATTATGTGTTTTTTCCCTATTCTTGCTTTTTTTTAATCCAACAAAATCAAACTTGTTAAAAGATCATTGGCAAGGATTAATTTACAAACATAATACAGTTTCTTGACGAATACTCCCTCCGTAAACTAATATAAGAGCGTTTAGAATACTAAAATAGTGATCTAAACGCTCTTATATTAGTTTACAGAGGGAGTACTATTTTAATTTTTTCTTGGTTTGGGTAATGAACCAATTCTTCATGAGTGAAACCTTCTCGTTTTACATTTGAATCCAGACTTGCAGCACCTACCTCGTTTGTGTATTGGAACCACATCCAATTCATGTACGTGTCCAGCTATATATCAAGTTAATTTTTCCTACTTTTCTGTGCCCGGTGATTGAAATATATGTCGGGGGTTGATTGTTCGTATGTGTATGCAATAGTCTATTCCGTATAACCCATGAATCTTTTAATCTTGGCCATTAAAAGTAAGAATTAATTGTGTAGATACTTAGCCTATTTGAACACACCATATAATTATTATTTGCCTCTTGTTTCATATAATAATATAATATGATAGGTAGATAGATCAGACAACAATAGAATTTCTCTGCGAGCTTACCGCGATACTCATATAATGAACAGTCCATGGTGCCAGGCCAACTAGTGTCAGCACAATCATGACCTAGAGTCTAGAATGGACGCTAGCCCCACAATATGTACACTCAGGCAGAGACTAACAAACCAAGTAGAGAGCGGTTACACTATGGCACCCATGACTGTTGACCATGGGAGTTGGTAGCCTGGTATCGCACATCGACAGTCACCTATAGGTCACCCTAGGTGTTGCCTGGGGTACAAATCGTCAGAACTAGGAACAAGATGCACACTAGGAACACCACCTTGTGATGCGAAACAATTTCAGCCAACACTGAGACAAAGTTGGGCGCAGGGTCCCCGACCAGGGTTATCTGCAATGGGGTCATACATGGAGACCACGTATTCAGAACCGATACCTTGTCTTATCACCCTAATGTTTACTTATTCCCATTGCTTCATAATCCTACGATCCACCCACATAGACACATTTTTATATTTTTTAAGTACATACATAGCTACCTTCTATGTGAGTTAGTGGCATAATCATTGGGAAACGTCTATCTGCTCCGACATATATAGTTCACAATGTTCTGTTGGTCATGAGTCGGGGAAGATAAAGGGGTTATCATGGCGGCACGTTCTTGCTTGCTCAATCATTAGGCTGGTCACAGTGGGGAGGAACTTAGGAGTAACATCACACACTCCAATACAACTTTGCTTATGTGGCACGTATTTAATGAAGAGAGAGGTCCTTGTGGTAACTAGCTAAGTTACCGGAACATCACCCACTCCAAGAAACAATGAGTCTATAACCTAATAAATACATCGTTGCATGACACTACATAGCTGTTCATACCCACTATGAAGGTAGTAACATAATCTAGGGAAGTGTGTAAGTTACTAGGTTATGTTCTTGCCCATTGTGACCAGCCTTATAAGGATCATTTATTTGAGTCTCTGCAATCGTTTACTCGGAGCAAAAATCAAGAGGAGAAGAACCTGGACAACCTTCGAGCACTTGAAAGCTCGCTATCCTTGAGGCACATACCTTTTGTATCCTTGTGGATACCAATATAACATCAATAGTAAAAATTGATGGGGCCCACGCAGCACGACCAGATCTTCACATTAAGGGCATATTTGATTTGGAAGATATCTAACAGAAGTTTATATGAAGAATTTGGATGCATTTTTTATGTGGGTCCCTTGATTTCTAGGGATTTTCGTTAAGGATTATGCCATACCATATTTCATAATTTTCTGTTGACTCAGACTCCTGGAAAGACTACTTCAATTCCTTCATCGTAACTAATAAACTTTGGCACAAATTCAGTCACATTGAACTCATGATATATGACAATGCAAGTTTGAAGTTTTTCCTATTTATTCATTTTTCAAACCAATCGATCTTGTACTTGTTAAAAGATCGTTGGCCAGGATTAATTTGCAAAGATAATCCAATATTCCAATGTTGGCCACAAATCCTCCAGCATGCATGGTTTTCGGCCCAAGGTTGCAGTTCTTCTAGAGCAATTACGTGAGCATCCTTCTTTGATATTGTGCACAAGGTTGCAGCTCTTATTATATCAGAGCTCACTAATTGACTGGCTGAGTGAGTACATCACTATCAGGTAGTGAGCGTTCCTTGGTTCCTAGCCTAACTTTAGTAGCTGAAACTGGAGCAAGCTAGGTTAACTAGGGCTAAAACTCAGTTCAGAAAAATCAGTAGAAACTGACGGAAAAACATGAAGCGTATTTGAAAAACAATGAAAGGAAACCCAAGGGAGGAATACCTGGGAGAAAAAGGTTTGGAAAAAAAATCAAAATTGAGCGGAGAGAATAGAAGGAACATACTAGGTTAAAAAACAGATGAAAAATGTTGGGAACAAGTTGCCAAAACAAAATATAGCAAGCATTAGTTGCCAAAACAAAAACAGTCAGAATAACATTATGTCCTACTTAAAAAAAAAGAATAACATTATCTGCTTCTCGCAGACATGCATTAGTTGCCCTGTATGTAGACATGAAAAAACATTTTGTAAATACGTTGGCCTATCTATTAAATGTGTTACCTACTTAGGGAAAAATATGTGTTTATCCAACTCATGCAAAACGTTTTTGTTCCGCGAAAAAACATGATAAAGTCTTTTGTGTTAGAATCAATTTATTCTTTTCAAAATATACGTACATATACATGTGATAATTTTTTAATTTCTCAAACAATTCATAAACCGGCAAAAAAAATATTGCCCAAGATCAGTGGAACCCAAGAAAGCTAACTACAACAAAGTAAAAGGGAAAATGTGAATAGAAAAGAATTAAAAGTAAGAAAAATAGAAAATAGATAAAAATAGGAATATAAAACTGAAAAGTGAAAAAGAAGACTGTATGGCTTGGGTCTGGGCCAAAGGAAGTCCTAGAGACATTGTCGGAATTCTTGAGGTTGAGTAATACAAGAATTAGGGGTGGGCCGCCATGTTTGGTTAGGACACCCCAGAAACCTTTCGTTCGTCCTTGTAAACGTTATGACGTCTTAATAAAGCTTCATGGGATTGCCTCAAAAAAAAGTAATACAAGAATTTTTCGCAAAATAAAGCACCTACTTCCCAGACACAAATATAGTAAATAAATTACAATGAAAATTTAAAAAGAAAACTTACAATAAAATTTTGTGTTTCTAAAAGAAAAATTAAGTTTTTTAGGCTAAAAGAAAAAATTAACTGGACCCACACTTGAGGGCTGCTCCCTGGTTGCCCCAGTGAGAGACAGAGAGAACGGAGCTGCCACAGATCAGCCCGTTTTGAGAGAAGCACATAAGAAACGGCCCAGCCCCAGACGCATCTCGTGTGTGTTATAGCCGCGAGAGGAAGGAATTGGATGACCTACCCACCTCCTCCTCTTTCCTCTCCGCCGCCGTCACTACTCACCACACCACCACTCCTCTCGCGGATCCTGACAGACAGAGCGACCATGGCGGAGGTCGCAAGTGCGGCCGGAGCGACGCCACTCCTTCCTGGCCTCCCGGATGAGATCGCCATCTGGGAGATCCTGGTCCGCCTGCCCCCCAAACCCCTCCTCCGCTGCCGCGCCGTCTGCCCCGACTGGCGCCGCGCCACCTCCGACCGCGACTTCCTCCTCGCCCACCACGCCCGCCAGCCCTCCCTCCCCCTTCTCTACGCCGACACTGACGACCTATTGTCCATGGACATCATCACCTGCGACAACCGGGCAGCCGACAAGCTCCAGTCCGTCGCGCGACTTGACGACGCCTCCTGCTTCATTCCCGTGGCCTGCTATGACGGCCTCCTCCTCTTACGCACCTATAGTAAGAGGGGTGAGAGGCGCCTCTCCATCTGCAACCCGGCCACTCGTCAGTATGCTCCCCTCCACCAGCTAGATGACTTCAAGCTCTTGGGGATGTACCCACATGGCCCTACCGGCGAGTACCGCCTATTGCTCTGCCTGAAGGCTGATGCTCAAAGTGGCTCCTATGTCTTCACATTGGGCTCTGGCCAGCCGCCAAGGCACATAAGGGGCCCTGATGCCAATGAACTGATGAATACCCATGGATCTGTTCTTTTCCATGGCAGCTTGCATTGGCACACAGACAACCTCATAATGGTATTTGACACCACCGCTGAGTTGTTCCGGCAGATGCGCTCTCCGATTGTTTCTGGCCGTGTCAATGCTGGCCTGTTTGAGATGGGTGACTTGCTTGGCATGTTCAGTCTTAATGACCAAGAGACCATTGTTGATATCTGGGTGATGCGGGACTATCAAGGCCAAGTCTGGGCCTCCAAAGGCCGGGTTGAATTTCCCATTGAAGAGCTCTTGGCGCAATCTGAAGATCTTGGTAGTTGCTGGGAAGTGGAGACCACATATTGGGATGGTGATCTGCTGGTGCTGGCCAAATTTGACGACGGCTCGCTACATCAGATTGACATCACTGGCAAGTTGGTTGACAGTTTCCGTCACAGAGTCCTCTGTCCTACCCAACTTCGGCTGAAACAATCTCTAGTTCCACATACCTTCTTTCCGGCACTAGAGGGTTATGTTGTCAATGCTTCGCCTTTCATCTGACTTCGGCTCAATGACTCGCTATATTTCTTTGAATATCATTTTGGGCTGAAGTGGCTGATGTGAGTGATGATGCTAAAATTACAAGTCATTTGGATCAGCGTTTGAAATGTTAGCTGATTACTCTGGATCATGTCTATGTTTTGTTAAACTCAGTTATGGGCTTTTTTTCCCCCTTTATATAGTATTCTTCTTAGTACTTAATTACTTGGTTGTTTTGGTTAACATTTGAAGTAGTTGTCAATTAATCTGCCTCATATCTCTGTTTTTCTCCGAACTGAATAACTGCCTTGGTTTTTCTTATCAAGGTCTTATTTACTGAAGATCATCTTGTGGTTTTTTTAATTCTAAATATTTAGCCAATATACATCAGTTTTCTGTTTCCAAGTATTATTGTAGCTGACGATTAAATGTGGTAGATCATCCCTTTTCCCCCTTTATATAGTGGTCTGCTTGGTACTTAATTTTTATTAATCTAGTTTCTGTTGCAGTTCATTCATGTTCATGGTTCCATTAACATCTGGTCAGGTATTGAAACATGGTGTTATAATTCTGACTCTGTGTTGCATCATTTGGAATTATATTTATCATTTCACTTTAGGTGCTAACCATTTAAAGAAATCACAGCTTCATGTGATGTTCAATCTTAACATATGCTCGAGAAATGAAACCTATACTGACGTGCAGAGCCATGCTCTTTTTTTCTGCACAACGCCTATGAATTAGGTCCACTATGAGATGACTATTTTCCTTTTGATGCCTACAAGTTATAATCAATAAGTTCTGACTGGTTCTTGATTGGACTTGTGTGAATATATCCTTTTGAGCTAAAGTGGCTAGCATGCTGATGCTTAAATTATGAAGTACTCCCTCTGTAAACAAATATAAGTCGTTTTAAATCACTAAAGGAGGACAAATTCGAAATAGTTGCAAATTGATCTATCTCTGAACTGAAGAATTGCCTTCGCTTTTTTATCGAGGTCTTCTTCTTTCTTAAAAATAATCAAGTGGTTTTCTTCTGTACTAAATCAGCGACACTTCATATGGAACGGAGGAAGTACTAAATAGGTAGCCAATGTCATGTTTCTAAGTATTGTTGTAGCTGACGATTACATGTGGCAGATCTTCCTCTCGATTTGTTCAATTGCTAGTTTGACCTGATTGTTAGAGGAGTTTGGAACACTGTTTGTTTGATTGAATGGAATGATTGCATCATTGTCAACTTGTGAGTGAAATGTTTATATCGCCATTCATTCTTCTTCATGTTTCCATTGCATCTGGTTAGGTATTGGATTGTCCTGTTATAATTCCCTTTCTCTAGTACCATTTGTCGAAAGTAGATTGTTTAATTTGTCACAGCACGTATGACGTGCCATTCCTGCTGGGTGATTCCTCAGTTGCTCACATCACTTGTAGGTCCACTATGAGCCTGCTAGTTTTTTGTTGATGCATACAAAGTTATGATCAAGATTCAAGAGGATCCGACTGTTAATGGTTGCATGAAGTTCATATTTCTCTGGATATTCTTTTGGGCAGAGGTCTCTACGGTGCATGTAGATGCTAAAATTACCAAGTTGTTCTGGCCAGCGTTTGAAATATTTGCCAAGCTGACCCACCTCTTGTTTCTTAGAGACTATCCGGTGGTCTTCTTAATTCTACAAATTTAGCAAATAACTTGTTTCTGTTTTTTGTCGTAGCTGATGATGAAATGAGGTAGACTATCCAATTTTTTGAGTAAGCAAGTTGCACCTAGTTTTTAGAAGAGCTTGGAGCACTACTTGTTAAATTGAATGATAAGATTGCTGTCAACTTTTGTATGCAATGTTCTGTTGCAATTCATTCTTGTTCAAGATACATTAGCATCTGAGTAGCCATATAAATATATGCTTTTTAATCATATCTTTCTGTCGCATCATTTGGCATTGTATTTACCATTTGACTTGATCATTTGGAACCATGTTTAACATTTCACTTCAGCTACTTACCCATTGTAAGAATTAATGTTTCATGAGATATTCCATCATCTCAAACAGAACTGTATAGGTAGATCTTTAAAGACCAGCCCAGCCCAGGGCATTCCTAATTTTCTAGATTGACGTCTGCGTTCGCGACGACAAGCAGATCCTTGAGTAAGCAACCAAACTAGTATAGCTTTCATGGCCGGATTCTTCAGTATTATATGACGCGACGAATATTAGCATTAGCATTTTGAATCGTATGTTGTTCTAGGGACCGGACCTACCTGTGTTATGTTTTAGTATGATTGTTTAATGTGATTGTACTTTCTATTTTTGCCGACTTTCATTTGAAGCTCTTCATCTTGTTAGTTATAAGAATGGTTCTGCTGGACTAGTAGTCTAGGAAAACTGAAGAAGTGAAGCAATGAAAGGACACCTGCCTGGTCAGGTGCTGCTTGTCTGCTCTGGATGTTCCTATTGCTTTTCATACTGCATTAGCAGTGTAGTTGGTTGATGGTCTGCAATCGTTTTCGATACCGCATTAGCAGTTCCCTCTGATGGGAGGGTGTGTGTCGACGGTACTTCCACGCTGAATATGGTGTTTCATTCAAGTAATGTAACAGGGGCCTGCAGGTTCATGGGCTCTAAAAAACAAATCCAGCTAGTCATGTATATCATGGAGCTAATATTGTTACCGATCCATGTTGTGTGGAGCTGATCTGAGAATATGCACACAAAAAAAGTCTTGAGAGGACAGGTAATGCTGTGGCACGCGAATGTGTTTGTAGAGTATACTACTGCACTTTTTCTTGAGAAAAAGTCTCTACAGCCAAGCACTAAACATTGAACCGCAAAACATGATCTACTGAACGAGAATGAAAGACATTTTCACCCTAAATTTTTGCATGGCGCACAGGGTGTGTATAGAGTGTCATTACCAAAACCAAAATTTTAGCCAAGGGAAAATAATAATTCAGAATCAAGGTAAACATGGAGCATCAACACATAACCTCCCACTAAATTTGCACCAGAGAAGTGCTCAACTGGATGGCCTATTCTTTAGGATCTTGCTAATGGCCTCATCTACCGGTTCGTGCTACTCCCATCCCCATGAGTTCTAGACTCTTACAGCTTAACACCGAACAAATAATCCAATTAGCTGTTAGCAGTGTCCGGTAACTTGGTACTCCCTCCATCCATTTCTACGACAAGTATTTTCGAACGGAGGGAGTAGAAAAAAGCTGCAGGTTGTAGGACGTGTTATTATCATGCTTAGCAGATACTGAATTCGTCGAGCATGAAACCAGAGTCCTGGAGTCGATGCCTTGCGACGGTGATGTGTACTCATTCTTAGTATCCCACAATCCTACATACACACATAGATATAGCCTTTTCTTTTTTGAGGTAAGCATTAGGTAGCTACCTTTGAAGTGGGAATAGTGGCGGAATCATTCAGAAAACGTGTGTTTGTGCTTGGAGGCTTGGAGCATATATAGCCCCTGATGTTCCGCTGGCCCTAAAGTCAGGAAAGGCAAAGATGAAAACATGGTGCCATGTGCTCGCTTGCTTGGTCATTATAAATGGCTCATGTGGGTCTCTGCAATTGTTTATTGGGAGCAAGAATCCGGGCAACCTTCGAGGGTTCAAAAGCTCGTCGTCCTCGAGGCACCAACCTTTCTGATCCTTTTGGATGAAGATAATAACATCAACATTAATATAGATGGGGCTGATGTAGTATGCATGTTTAATTTGAAGGATTTTGACAAAAATGTGGAGATAGTCCGGGTGAATTTTCCTACATGGGCTCTTTGATTAGTAAGAATCACATTGGTGATGGATGAGGTCACAAGGGATATACAAGGAGATATCCCATGGTGTATGCTCTTTGCGGATGATGTGGTGCTAGTTGACGATAGTCGGGCGGGGGTAAATAGGAAGTTAGAGTTATGGAGACAAACCTTGGAATCGAAAGGGTTTAGGCTTAGTAGGACTAAAACCGAGTACATGATGTGCGGTTTCAGTACTACTAGATGTGAGGAGGAGGAGGTTAGCCTTGATGGTCAGGTGGTACCTCAGAAGGACACCTTTCGGTATTTGGGGTCAATGCTGCAGGAGGATGGGGGTATTGATGAAGATGTGAACCATCGGATCAAAGCCGGATGGATGAAGTGGCGCCAAGCTTCTGGCATTCTCTGTGACAAGAGAGTGCCACAAAAGCTAAAAGGCAAGTTCTACAGGATGGCAGTTCGACCCGCAATGTTGTATGGCGCTGAGTGTTGGCCGACTAAAAGGCGACATGTTCAACAGTTAGGTGTGGCGGAGATGCGTATGTTGAGATGGATGTGTGGCCACACGAGGAAGGATCGAGTCCGGAATGATGATATACGAGATAGAGTTGGGGTAGCACCAATTGAAGAGAAACTTGTCCAACATCGCTGCGAGATGGTTTGGGCATATCCAGCGAGCCTCCGAAGCTCCATGCATAGCGGATGGCTAAAGCGCATGGAGAATGTCAAGAGAGGGCGAGGTAGACCGAATTTGACATGGGAGGAGTCCGTTAAGAGAGACCTGAAGGATTGGGGTATCATCGAAGAACTAGCTATGGACAGGGGTGCATGGAAGCTTGCTATCCATGTGCCAGAGCCATGAGTTGGTTGCTAGATCTTATGGGTTTCACCTCTAGCCTACCCCAACTTGCTTGGGACTAAAGGCTTTGTTGTTGTTGTTGTGTTGTGGGCTCTTTGATTAGTAAGAATAATATTGAAGGATTCTGCCATACCATTTAATAAATAAGTTTTTTTTATCCACTCGACCTCTTTGGTAGATTATTTTGATTTTTCTTTGGTGTAACCGAACAAACTTTGGCACAAATTCAATCCCATTGAATCTACGTGAATATTACAATGTAATTTTGTTTACACTTGTTTTTGGATTCACAAGAAATCAGTATCTATGGATTCAAAATACTTTGCCGATTTAAAATGATTTTTTTGAGCGACAAGAAACACAAGAAGTTTTGGGAGAAGTCAGACATGGGTGGGTGGCGCACCCAGGGGGTGGGCGCCCCCTGCCTGTCTACAAGTATATTGAAGCTTGCGCTCCATGGAATTCAATTTTTGTAAAAATTCAAAAAAAAAGGAAGATTCAACATTTTCATATGATGCATTCTATAAGTTTATAAAGTTGCACGATGAAATAGTTACACATGTTTTTTTTAAGGATAAATAGTTACACATGTTAGCTACATGAAAAAAAGACAAATTCATGGTTTTGAAAGTGATGAACATGTACTTCAAAATTGTGATGTTGTCTTTTTTGTTTAGCTCTCAATGTAAAGTATATCATCGTCAAACTTTATTACATATACTCCCTCCGTCCGGAATTACTTGTCATCAAAATGGATGAAAATGGATGTATCCAAAATTAAAATACATCTAGATACATCCATTTCAATGACAAGTATTTCCGGACGGAGGGAGTACATATAACATACATCTATATGAATATGTGTATTTTTCTTTCAGATTTGTTTTGAAAAATAAACTTTAATTTTGACCTTTAAATATGAAGGAGCTGCGAGAATTAATTTGGATCGGAGAGAGTATTCTTTTTTTGAGGCAAAACATACATTTTTGTTACTTCGAAACCAAAGTGGGCGATGGCCATGCTAAGCCCAGCCCAGGTGCATCTGCGTTATATCCCTATAATCCACCGCACGAGAAACAGGGAAGACCCATCCACTCTCCGCCGCCGCCGCCGTTCATCTTACTTTGCTGTCGAGATCCAGAGTGAGCTCTGGCCGGCCGGCCGGCGACCATGGCGGAGGTCACATCGCCTCCCCTTCACCGCGGCTTCCCGGATGAGATCTCCATCTGGGAGATCCTGGTCCACCTGCCCCCCAAATCCCTCCTCCGCTGCCGCGCCGTATGCCGCGCCTGGCGCAGCGCCACCTCCACCCACGACTTCCTCCTGGCTCACCACGCCAGCCAGCCCGCCCTCCCCCTCTTCTACGCCTACAATTACAGGTGCGGCGGCGGCGGCTTAGAGTCACTAGACATCATCCCCTTCGACCACCGAGTAGGGGTCGCCGCCGCCGACCGGCTCCAGTCCGTCGCGCGAATTCGTGACTCTTCCGTCCGCCCGTGCGTCTCGTGCGATGGCTTAGTCGTCCTGAGCTTAATCGACTGGGATCACTTATGCATCGTCAACCCAGCAACTCTTCAATGTGCTCGCCTCCCGAGTTTTGCTGACACTCACCGACCCGCAGCGATGTACCCGCACAGCCTAACAGGCGAGTACCGGATACTGCTGGCACCTGATGATCCAGATGACACCTACCAGGTCTACACATTAGGCTCCAGCCACCCACCCAGGCACATAGACATGGAGGGCCCTGTGGAGGCCTTGTCACCCAGCAGGCCTCTCTTGTTCCATGGTTGCCTGCATTGGTGGATATACACCATGATAATTGTATTCGACACCACTGCTGAGTCATTCCGGGAGATGCTTCCTCCGGTTATTCCTTGTGGCGCTGACCAGTTTGCGGCAGATGAAATTGTCCTGTTTGAGATGGATGGTATCCTCGGCATGTCCAGTCTTCATGAATTTAACAGCGTTAGTATTTGGGCTATGCAGGACTACGAAAGTGAGGCCTGGGCCTTAAAATACCGGGTCGATTTGCCACTTGCACAGCTCAGCGTGCAGTTTGAGGGGTACCCATCACTTAAGATGACCGCTTCTTGGGATGGTGATGTGACCGTGCTTGTCGAGTTTGGTGAGTGGCTGCTTCAGCTTGACATGGATGGCAAGTTGGTTGCCAGTTTGCGCTGTTGCAAAGGCTTTGTTTTTCCTCAACATCGTCTCAAGCAAACTCTTGTTCAGCATACCTTCTTTCCGACACTAGAGGGTTATGTTGTGAATGCTTCACCTTTCATCTGACCAGAAGATTATGTTCTCAATGCTCACCTTTCATCTGACTAGAAGATTGTGCTGTCAATGCTTTGCCTTTCATCCGAGGGATGTTGAGTGTGGTGGTGCTTCTTACCGACCTAGCCCTCCGTATCCACGTGCGCTGCAGTATGTATTAACCGGATCCACTATGAGCCCACTACCTTTGGTTGTTGTATTAAAAATTATGATGAAGCAGCTTGGATCATTTCGTGGTTGTGTTATATTTCATTTAATATCCTTTTGGGTGGGAGTTGCTGACTTGAGTTTTGATGCTAAAACAAGTCATTTGGATTACTGTTTGAAATGTTTGCCAATATTTCTGACTCATGTCTCTTTTTTGAATCCAAGCGTGGACTTCCTTTTCCCCTTTATATAGTGGTGCCTCCGTTTATTTAACTGTTTAATTGACTTGTCTTTTTATTGAGGTCTACTTTTCTAGAGATTACCCAGTTATCTTTTTATGTTCTGTTTTAGCCAAAGGTGAAATGAGGCAGATTATCCTAGTTGGGTCGCAAATTACCCCGTTATCTTTTTATGTTCTGTTTTAGCCAAAGGTGAAATGAGGCAGATTATCCCCGTTGGGTCGCAAATTGCACCTGATTTTCATAAACGGTTGGTGCACTGGTTAAATTGAATGATTGCATTACAGTCAACTTTCAAATGAATTGTTCTGCTGCAGTTCATTCTTGTTCATGATTAACTGTTGAAACATAGTTGTTATAATTATGTCTTTGTGTTGCATCATTTGAATTATATTTATCATTTCACTTTAGCAGCTAACCATTTCAAGGGACCATTGCTTCATGTTCGATCTTAACATATGCTTGTGAAATGAAACTTGTACTGATCTGCAGAGCCATGATCTTCTATTTTCTTTTACTGGTGCAATGCGTATGAATTGGGTCCACTATGATGTGCAGATCCATGATCTTAGCAAGTTGCACCTGATTTTCTTACAAGAGCTAGGAGAATTAGTTTAACTGAAAGACTGCAGTATGAGCAACTTCTTGACGAAATGCTCTGTTTGCAGTTCATCCTTGTTCATGATTCCGGTGCATTTGGTTAGGTATTGAAACATACTGTTATAATTCTGCCTTTGTGTTGCATGGTTTAGAATTATATTAATCATTTGGCTAAGCATTTTAAGGAATCAATGATTCATGTGATGTTTGATCTTAAAATAAGCTGGAGAAATGAAACTTGTACTGATAAGCAGAAGAAAGGCCATCATGGTCAGGTGGAGGTCCCAGATTGCCTCCCCTTTAGATCGATTATGTAAGTGCCAGCCACGTGTTTTTTTTTCTTTGACTGGTGCACTGTTTATGAATTAGGTCCACTATAAGCCGGCTAGAGAAGTTACAATCAAGAAGCTTTTGACTGTTTCTTGGTAGTATTATTCTTATTACTCAAATACTCCCTCCGGAGGGACTAGTTAGCAATCTAGCTGCCTCTTGTCTTTGTTTATTGAACTGAAGAATTGACTTGTCCTTTTATCGATGTCTTTGTAGAGTTTATCAGTTGGTCTTCTTAACACAGAACTTAGCAGATATACATGTGTCATGTTTCTATTTATTTTGGCTGTAGCCGATTATAAACTTGTTGACTAGCAAGTTGCGCCTGATTTCCAGAAGATCTTGGAGCACTACTCTTGTTATATTAAGTGCTTATATTATAGTCAGCTTTTCAGAAATGTTCTGCTGCAACATTCTTTCTCCAATTGCATCGTTTGGAATGTTCTGTGCAATTCATTCTTCATGAACCCATTGCATCATTTGGAATATTCTGTTATAATTCATGATTCTTGTTGCCTCATTCGTAATTATCATTTCACTTGGGATGTAACCATTACAAGGAATTAATACTATACTAGCACTATTCCTTTGACAATTAGGATCAACTATTCTTACAAACTACTACAATAGTTCACAAGCAAACCATCTATTGGAGTAGTTTGTAAGAATAGTTCACTGTCGGGTATAATTAAGGAGAAAACAGTTCACTCCTGTGTTTGTTCCTGCAGTACAGTGCAGGTAGTTTGCAAGAAAGAAAGAAGATGATTATCTTGCTGTGGTCGTCCACATTTTGTCGCAGAGATGTATGTGCCAGCTTAAGTGCCTAACTGGTTGTCAGATTCCTAGGCCTGCAAGGAACTTGTGATCCGTGGAGTTGTTGGTCTTGTTGTTTCACTCTCCTTTGGTGAAACAACGCATGATGCTACCGATTTCTTGGTACTTTCTATGAGCAAATATGCTGATGCTCAAAATAATTACTGTTAAGAGCAGGCACGTTTATGCTCAGAAAAAGAAGGGACGACAAAACACTTGAAAATCTCGGGTTGGTGTGTTGGGCAATAAGAATGGACGTACCCTGTGCAGTGCGACATTTGTGGGAATGGTTCTGAAGACCGCCACCATCCATGCTACTGTATGCTGTACCCTGGTGTTTGGGAACTCCGGCCTGAAGAGGCATTCCGAAATTCAGGCCGTGACTGGTTGTTAGTTCTGTTGGCGTCTTGTATGGAAGTGATCATGAGCAAAGCCTTGCTGATGCTGTGGGCACTTGAGGAATGGCGTTATTTATTTGCAGCAAAGGTAATGGTACTGTTGGCGCCTCGGCCCAGAATTATTTCATCTGTGCCCATCCTGATTACCATAGTAAGAAAAAGGAAGGTAAGCAGAACATGTATGCTGAAGCAAGGCGGATGAAAATCGGCACTGAGGGCTCCTTTGTTGAACAGACGACTGGTGAAGGAGGTATAATAGGTACGTATATGCTTTAACATCAACAGTTGAGAGAGAATCGAGTAGCATGAAGCTGAAACCTGATGGGAGTTGTTGGGGTGGAAAACACCTGATGTTGGATGGATCATCACCGCGTGTGGCGAAGCTTTCAGTGATGAGCCTCCGACACTAATCAACACCCTTGGATTCAGTATTTTCATTTCTGGTAGTGATGCACACACTTGTTTCTGTTGACAAAGATCCTAGTAGTAGCTGATAAAACGCATGTGCTTGCTGCCCCTCCCAGTTTATTTATACTACTACTCATGCATTGTGGAGAGTTTTTCTTCCAGGTACAACTTACTATTCCCTCTGGTTCACAAAATAGATCAAGCGTCTTACGCTAAATTATTTATTAGATATAATATCCTATTGCTAAAAATTGTTGGGATGGCCGAGTGGTCTAAGGCGGCACATTTAGGGTGTGTTCCGTAAGGGCGTGGAAAATGGTGAATGGTGGATCAAGCTTAGCATTGAGGGCTGGCTCCTTTGTTGAACAGACGACTGGTGAAGGAGGTATAATAGGTACGTATATGCTTTAACATCAACAGTTGAGAATCGAGTAGCATGAAGCTGAAACCTGATGGGAGTTGTTGGGGGTGGAAAACACCTGATGTTGGATGGATCGTCACTGCGTGTGGCGAAGCTTTCAGTGATGAGCCTCCGACACTAATCAACACCCTTGGATTCAGTATTTTCATTTCTGGTAGTGCTGCACACACTTGTGTCTGTTGACAAAGATCCTAGTAGTAGCTGATAAAACGCATGTGCTTGCTGCCCCTCCCAGTTTATTTATACTACTACTCATGCATTGTGGAGAGTTTTTCTTCCAGGTACAACTTACTATTCCCTCTGTTTCACAAAATAGATCAAGCGTCTTACGCTAAATTATTTATTAAATATAATATCCTATTGCTAAAAATTGTTGGGATGGCCGAGTGGTCTAAGGCGGCACATTTAGGGTGTGTTCCGTAAGGGTGTGGAAAATGGTGAGGGGTGGATCAAGCTTAGCATTGAGGGCTGGCTCCTTTGTTGAACAGACGACTGGTGAAGGAGGTATAATAGGTACGTATATGCTTTAACATCAACAGTTGAGAATCGAGTAGCATGAAGCTGAAACCTGATGGGAGTTGTTGGGGGTGGAAAACACCTGATGTTGGATGGATCGTCACCGCGTGTGGCGAAGCTTTCAGTGATGAGCCTCCGACACTAATCAACACCCTTGGATTCAGTATTTTCATTTCTGGTAGTGATGCACACACTTGTGTCTGTTGACAAAGATCCTAGTAGTAGCTGATAAAGCGCATGTGCTTGCTGCCCCTCCCAGTTTATTTATACTACTACTCATGCATTGTGGAGAGTTTTTCTTCCAGGTACAACTTACTATTCCCTCTGGTTCACAAAATAGATCAAGCGTCTTACGCTAAATTATTTGTTAAATATATATCCTATTGCTAAAAATTGTTGGGATGGCCGATTAGTCTAAGGCGGCACATTTAGGGTGTGTTCCGTAAGGGCGTGGAAAATGGTGAGGGGTGGATCAAGCTCAGCATTGAGGGCTGGCTCCTTTGTTGAACAGATGACTCGTGAAGGAGGTATAATAGGTACGTATATGCTTTAACATCAACAGTTGAGAATTGAGTAGCATGAAGCTGAATGAAGCTGAAACCTGATGGGAGTTGTTGGGGGTGGAAAACACCTGATGTTGGATGGATCGTCACCGCGTGTGGCAAAGCTTTCAGTGATGAGCCTCCGACACTAATCAACACCCTAGGATTCAGTATTTTCATTTCTGGTAGTGATGCACTGTAAGTGCATCTAGTGCCCCTTAGTGATTTTGGTGTATTAAAGACTTATAGGTTAAGGGACTGATGCGTTTGTGAGTGTACACAGGTCTATAAGTCTATGAGGAGTTTGATATTTACAGAGAAAAAGTCAACCCTAAAATGAAGTTCTTCGATCAAGACTTTGATATTCAAGACTTTCAAGACTTTGAAAGTGAAGAAATTGGTGTGACCTTGAAGACTTGGTATTCATTTGAGGAACATGAAGCGTGAAGACTTTTGTTTTCGTAGTTTCATTTTCTCTTTCTTGAGTCATAGGAAACACCGTCATCGTTAAAGGGGTCGAGGAAATACTAAGGAAAAATTTCCATGTGATGCTCAACTCAATATCCTACACCTACCAATCCCTTCGAGTGAAGCCATTAGAAATCTCATACAGCTTCAGTCATTTTCTTCAAAGGATGAGACGCAGTTCTTCCGTCACCGAGGACTTTGCTCGATCGAGGAGTTAGGAATTCGCCAGTGCGAATTGCCTACATAAAGAGGAACATGATAGCCCCGGGAATTTGAGAGTCAAATTTTCGACCGCTGTTTGTCTTGCTGCCGCGGCTGTCCCAAAATATCTTATCCACCTAACGGTCATATCATTGAAGGGCATTTATGTCTTATCACGTCGGGCTGCTCCCTAGGCTATAAATAGCCGCCCCCTACAACCACTAGTTGGTTGGCTGCTCTGAGAGAACTTGACACTTGTCATTTGAGAGCAACCCATCCTCCGAGGACTTTGAGCGAAAATCATCAAGTGAGGAAAATCCCAAAACCAAACCCCCACAAACCCAAAGTAATTGAGCATCACTGAAAAAATTGATCCTGCGTGGATCCGACGCTTGTTACCTTTGAAGACTGTGCTTCTTCCAGACAGTTAGGCGTCAAGGTCTAGAGCATCCAAGAGGAATTGTGGATCGCCGAGTGACCAAGTCTGTGAAGGTTTGGAAGTCACCTGAAGACTTACCACGAGTGATTGGACGAGGCCTGCGTGGTCTTAGTTCAAGGAGAATACGGTGAGGACTGGGTGTCCCGAGTTGCGGCTCGATGATCGGGTGTCCGGGCTGCGTGTCCTCGAGTTTAAATACCCACCCGCTCCAACCAGACGCATAACCGAGACAAAGCAGTTGGAACTGGTTTACCAAATCATTGTCTTCACCAACTAACTGGTTCTATCTCCTCAACCCTTTCATTTCCTCATTCTTGTGTTGAATGTTTGTTCATATCTCGTGCTTGAAGACTTTGATCAAGACTTCCACAAATTCCTCGCCAAGTTCTTCACCGCTTTGTCTTCGTCTTGTGTTATCCTGTGATTACGCTTTCGTACTCTGTGCTTGTCTTCATTTTATCATGATGACCATGCTAGTATCTGTTATGTTTACTTCGAGTACTTATTCCGCAGCAAGTAGTTCTTCGCTAAGGAATTTCCTCACCAGCAAATTCCTCGTTGAAGAATTCATAAAATCGCCTATTCACCCCCTCTAGTCGATATAACGACTTTCAATTGGTATCGAGCAAGGTACTCCTTGTTCGTGTGATTTTGGTTTAACCACCGGAGTTTTAGTTATGTCGACCGCAGTATGATCAAGGTCTCGGCTGGGTGTCCTACCTTTGATGGGACGGACTACCCTATTGAAGAACAAGATGCGAATGCATCTTGAGGCAATTGATAACGATCTCTGGTATGTTGTGGAAAATGGTGTTCCCTCTGTCTCACCCTCACTGAACGCTACCGATGTGAAGAGATTCAAGCAACTCGATTCTCAAGCGAAGAATATCATATGTGGCCATCTGAGCAAAGGACAGTATGGAAGAGTGAGTGCTTTGGAAACTGCTAAGCTTATCTGGGATAGGCTGTCCAAAGTAAATGAAGGAGTTTCAACTCAGCGTGACTCTCGAGTCGATGTTCTTCGGAATCTCTTCAACCGCTTCAAAATACTCGACAATGAAAATGTCCAACAAACCTTTGGTCGCCTCACTGACATCTCAAATGAGCTTCAAGCCCTCGGTGCCACTGACCTCACTGATCATGAAGTGGTGAAGAAACTGTTGAGATCGCTTGATTCCTCATTTGATACTCGGGACCGATGATACAAGAACGTCTTGACTACAAGTCTCTTGATCCTGCCGATATCCTCGAAAGGCTAAATACTCACGAGTTCCACTTTGCTAAAAGAGAGATCTCTATGGTTCAAACTATGGCAAACCACGTGCCTCAAGGTCAAGGCTGTGTCTGACTCAATATGAGGATTCCGGTAGTAGCCTTGGTGATCCTCAAGAATTGAGCCAGAGCTAGCACTCGCCGTGAAGAAATTCCGAAGTTCTCAAGACGTGGTCACTTTGGAAAATCCTCCAGAAGCTGTGATTCCTCATCCAGTGACTATAAGAGAAGGTTGTGCCACAAATGCAAGAAACCTGGTCACTATATCCAAGATTGTCCTCAGTGGGAAAAGGAAATGAAGAAGAAGAAATACAAGGATTACAGTTCTTATGATGCAAAGAAGAAGAAGAAATCATCAAAATCTTCGTCATCAAAATCATCGAAGTCTTCATCTCACAAAAAGAGCAGCTCCAAGAAGGCTCGGGCATTCATTGGCAAGGAAATGGACTCTGAAGCTGAATCTAAGAAAAATGATGAAGAGGAGGCGTCTCAAGAATCTGAGTCCGTGTGGCGAGTCCGCCGTCGCTCTCGCTTTCACAAGAAGTCCATCTTCAACATCAAGAAACTGACCCCACCGACAAGCCCGATGAAGATAATGATGGCTACGCCCCACCTATTGCTTCATGGCAAAAGGTGCTAAGGTACTCAAATACAACTCCTCCGAATCTAGTGAAAATGAATCTGATGAGGATCTCAAGCCCAGCTACTCTAAACTTTCTAAGATTGCTGTAAAACAACAACGGGCTTTTGAAAAGGTTCAAAACATGCTAGACAAAAGTGATGATATGTTGGGTGAAGAAATGGATCGCACTAAAGCCCCGATCGAAAATCTTCAGAGACTTCAGCCTAGGTTTGATAAACTTCAAAGTCATCATAACACTCTCTTATCTCGATCATGAGAAACTTTCTTATGAATTTCTTCAAGAAAAGCAAGATCATGAGAAGCTTTCCTCTGAATATCTTCAAAGAAAGGAAGATCTTGAAAAGCTAAGAGTGTGTTATGAAGATCTTCAGAAGGAGCGCGATTCATTACTAGCTCAACAAATCAGCGCTTCTCAGGAAGAATTTGTTCCTCCATGCTTAAAGTGCATTGAACGAGAATCTACTAATTCTTCACCTGAATGTTTATATGCTTCAACTGTTACAAATTCTTCATCTGCCTCTGCTATTACTAATTCCTCATCTGAGGACATTGCTAGTATCACTGACAATGCAGGGCTGAAGGAATTGTACATGACAGGCATGTACAAAAGCCTCAAAAGGCATCGACACTTTGTGATGTGCTTAAAAGCAGATCCTCAACAGAAACCCTAGGAAAGAGGGTATTGCCTTTGAGAGGAAACTCAATGCCGATGGAACATATTGAAGCCCGAGCAAGACCCCAAAACCTCATGGGTTGTGCAAAGGGACCTCTAGTTGATCCATCTAACTTATCCGGCTTTACATGTGAATCTCCTCATTCTTCCGATGAGTCATTTGACTCCAACTATAAACTGTTCAAAAATCGAATGGTGAAGTATTTGCTAGATATGTTGGCACTAATCGCAAGAACGGTTCCCCTATGAAGAAAATCTGGTTCCCAAAAGTTATGTTGAAAGTCTTCAGGTGAATGTCCTCATGACACCACCTGTGAAGAACAGGAACCCCAGATCAAATTCTTCATATGGACCAAACTCTTCACATGGATCCAAGTCCTCATACGGACCAAATTCCTCACATGGATCATATTCCTCAAAAGGATCAAAGTCCTCATATGATTATCATCATGCTAACAACTCTGTCTCGCAGGGTAGAGCAAAGGGCTATGAATATGTGCATTATTCTTCAAACCATTATGTTCATAAGTCCTCAAGAATTACTCGCTTATTCATATGGTTACCCTAACCCTCTTATGTGAAACAAAATGGTTTGGCATCTTTGCCACCTTTCTCATATGGTGCTCGCAGAGTGATGAATTCTTTGCCACCCTCCGTATGTGGGTGGTGAAGAAAAGAACTAATCTCTTTTGCAGGTCAGTCTCCGGACATGCTTTAACGCTCAAGAATTTGCAGGGACCGACAAAATGCTCGAAAGGACGCAGGCGAATCATGATGAAATGAACTTTCATTTCACACGCCCTCATACTTGCTATATCTGCTTACTGCCTGATGAACTTCATCTGATGAACTTGATATCATATTCTTCACTAATGAAGCATATGAGATTGTAAGCTACACTAATTCATCTGCAGGATGATCAACCCAAAACTACTGAATGGGTCCTCGATAGTGGATGTACAAATCACATGACTGGTGACAAGAATCTATTGATGGATGCTCCTTTATCACTGTCACCTCTGAAGCATATCATCTTTGCTGACAAAGGCAAAAGTTAGGTATTGGGTCTTGGTAAGGTTGCAATCTCTAAGGATAAACACATGGACAAAGTCATGCTTGTTGAGTCCTTAGGATACAATCTAATGTTAGTCTCAATGCTTTGTGATCTTGATATGGTTGTTGTCTTTGGCAAGTATCGCTGTGTTGTGATTATGGAAGTCGACAATTCCAAAGTCTTCAAGGCTTTAGGAGAGGAGATCTCAGATATTGTTGATTTCTCTACAGACCACAACCAGCCGTGTGTCTACTTGCAAAAGCTTCGTAGGCTGGCTATGGCATCGACGACTTGGTCACGCAGCATGAGGAATTTGCACACGCTTGCGAAGAAGAAGCATGTCATTGGCATTGAGAATGTCAAATTCCTCAAGGACCACTTATGCGAGCATGTGAAGCCGGAAAATGACCAAGGCCAAGCATCCAAATAAGACTATCATGACCACTACCCGTCCATTCAATTGCTTCACATGGACCTCTTCGACCTAATCATTACTCAGCAAATCACTAATGATGCATCTCTATATGGTTTTGTCATTGTTGATGATTATTCTCGATATACATGGGTACACATTGTTACTTACAAACATGAAGTGCGGAAGTCTTCAAACGATTTTCCTCGAGGGCTTCAACCAACTTTGGTGTGAAGATCAAGCACATCGAAGTGACAATGGAACCGAGTTCAAGAATTCGGTCTTGATGCCTATCTTGATGAACTTGGTATTACTCATGAGCTATCTGCCCTTATACTCCTCAAGAAATTGCGCCGTGGAGCGCAAGAACAGAACTCTTGTTGAGATGGCTCGCACTATGCTTGATGAATACAAAACGCCTCAGCGTTTTTGGATTGATGCAATTGATACTGCGTGCCACATCATCAACAGAGTATATCTTCACAAATTCTTCAAGAAGACGGCCTATGAACTCCTCACTGACAAGAAACCCAATGTGAGTTATTTCAAAGTCTTTGGTGCTAAATGTTGGATTAGAGATCCTCACCACAACTCTAAATTTGCACCGAAAGCACATGAAGGTTTTATGCTTGGTTACGAAAGGAATCGCACACCTACAGAGTCTTCAACATTGTTCTTCACAAGATTGTCGACATCAGAGATGTGCGGTTCGATGAAACTAATGGCTCGCAAAGAGAGCACCTACCTTCTGTGTTAGATGAACCAGCACCGAGGATTCTATCAAGTTTAAGGCAACCGAGGATGTCATTCCTATCAAGAATCTGTGAAGAATTCATTCCTGTTCATGAAGAACGCCGAGTGATGCACCAAGAACATGATAAGGAAAATGGTGTCAAGAAAATGCTGATCAAATTCCTCAGCGACAACCAGCTCATCCTCGCGTTGCAAAACAAGTGCAAGTGGAGAAGATCATCGATGACATTAGCGCACCAGGTCCTCTCACACGCTCAAAAGCTTCACATTTATCTAACTTTTGTGGGCACTATGCTTTTGTCTCCATCACAGAGCCCATAAGGTAGATGAAGCATTTCTGGAGCCGGAGTGGATTCAGGCTATGCAAGAAGAATTACATTAATTCGAGCTTAACAATGTCTGGGAATTGGTCAATCGCCCAGATCCTTGCAAGCATAATATCATTGGCACAAAGTGGATCTACCGCAACAAGCAAGATGAAAATGGCCTTGTAGTGAGGAATAAGGCACGATTAGTAGCTCAAGGCTACACACAGGTTGAAGGAATTGATTTTGATGAAACTTTTGCACCTGTTGCTAGACTTGAGACTTTTCGCATATTACTTGCTTACGCTAACCATCATGATTCATCTTATATCAAATGGATGTGAAAAGTGCATTCCTCAATGGTAAGCTTGAGGAAGAAGTATATGTTGCTCAACCCCCAGGTTTTGAAGATCCAAAGAATCCTGACAAAGTCTTCAGACTCAATAAGGCCCTCTATGGCCTCAAGCAAGCCCCTCGGGCGTGGTATGATACATTGAAGGAATTCTTCGTGAAGAATGGCTTCACACCCGGTTCACTCGACCCTACTCTCTTTACTAAATCTTGTGATGGTGAACTGTTTGTGTGCTAAATATATGTTGATGATATTATCTTTGGCTGTACTGACCAACGTTATAGTGATGAATTTGCCTATATGATGAGTGAAGAAATGTCTATGATGGGAGAGTTGAAATTCTTCTTAGGTCTTCAAATTCACAAGAAAGACAATGGCATATTCATATCTCAGAGAAATACCTCAAAGATGTAATCGAGGAAATTCGCATGCAAGATTGCAAAGGCGTAAAATTCCTATGCCCACAAATGGCCATCTATGCACTAATGAAAATGGTATTGACTTCGATCACAAGGTATACCGCCCATGATTGGTTCTTTATTGTACTTATGTGCATCTAGGCCAGATATAATGCTTAGTGTTTGCATGTGTGCCCGATTTCAAGCTGCACCAAGGAATCACACCATAAGGTTGTGAAGCATATTCTTCGATATCTAGCTCACACACCAACACTAGGATTATGGTACCCCAAGGGCTCTGCTTTTGATCTCATTGATATTCTGACTGACTATGCTGGTGATCGTGGGACCGCAAGTCAACATCCGCACTTTTCATTTCTCGACGATCTTTGGTCCGTTGGTCCTCGAAGAAACAGAATCTGCAGATCACCGCTTCATCTGCTGAAGCTAAATACATTGCTGCTGGCTCTTGCTGTGCTCAACTGCTTTGGATGAAGCAAACCTCAAGGACTATGGCGCAACGTGAAGAATGTGCCTCTCCTCTGCGACAATGAGAGTGCCATCAAGATTGCACAAAACCCAGCCAGCACTCAAGACAAAGCACATTCAGATTCGCCATCATTTTCTTCGTGATCATGTGTTGAAGGGCGACATCTCCATCGAGCATGTGAAGATCAAGAACAGCTAGCTGATATCTTCACTAAGCCCTTGGATGAGAAGAGATTTAGCAAGTTGCAGTGTGAGCTAAATATCTTAGAGTCTTCGAATGTTCTTTGAAAAGGACACACATCCTAACACTTATGCAAAATTGATAACTTAGATGTGCAACACATGAAGAAACGTTTTTCTTCAATCAATGAAGAATAACACTCTAAGTGTGAAGAAATTAATGAAGAATTTGATTCTCAGAACCCTACGACAATTGTACGCGGTGTCTGAAATCATCATTCTTATACGGTGGGCCACGCCACCACAAAAAGTTGAAAATCTTCAATTTGAGTTCTTCCTCATTTTTGAAATTCTTCAGTTTTTCAAATTCTTCAACTTTGCAAAATCTTCACTGTTTCCATCGTTTTTCTTCATTGGCTATATATATATATATATATATATATATATATATATATATATATATATATATAGTTTATGTCCTCTACAGCATTCACTTATGGCTATTTCTTCAAGTTGCGTTTTCTGCTAAGTGAATGTGATCGGACCCTTCCCCCTCTATGCTATACTCAACCCAATCTATTCACAAATTCTTCATGTGCGTTCTACTTGAAACTCCTTCAAAGTCTTCATTGTGTCCTTGTCAGCTGAAGAAATTGCGAACGAAACTTTAAAACAAATCTTATCCAGATTTTCGGTTTTGCCGCTCAAACCGTTCCGCATCCCATGATGCATTATTATATTCACCCACGATCTTACACGATCTCATCTCAGACAAGACATGGGTGACACATGTCGCGGAAGGAGAAAGGGCAGGGCATGTTCGTCCCAAAATCTTCGGCGAACAGTTTTCACCGTGGCTATAAATACCCTCTCCCTTCCTCACTTCATTTACTCCGCCGATCGCTGTCTCTCGCCGAGCTCCTCAAACCCTAGCACCGCCGCTTCTCCATCGCCGCCGGTGAGGAAGAGCTTCACCGCCTCGACCTCATCGCCGTCAGATTGCGCACCGTCATGAAATCTTCACTCCGCCGCCGCCGTAGCTGTCTCCCTCTGCCAAGTTAGGGCGTGGAGATCTAACTGACGAACTTCACCACTGCTTCATCTCTGCTCATCGTGTTCTTCAGTTCGTAATTAAAAGTTACTTTTATTACTCACTTTGATTCTCAAGTTTTCTGAAAATCTTCAAATGTGTTTTATTCTTCAAATCTTCACATATGAACACCTCACACACTATATGCTCTTGATCCATTTCTCTAAGCAATCAATTTCTTCAAGATTCCTCAATTGTGTGGATTTTCGATCCGTACAACTCGAACCTAAGACAAGAACGCTTAGTGAAATTCCTCAAGGCTCAACTGGTCAAATTCTCAAAACTTGTCTTTTGAAAAACCTTCGAGAACGATATGACCTCTCCAAATTCCTCGCACCTACACTCTATTCACAGTACTCATGTCCGCTGCTGAATCACTAGGTTCTCATCAACTTAACTCATTTGCAGCGCTCCTCGAAGAAAAACTGCATACTTCTTCAGAGTGTTCAATTGTTCAAATTCTCATCCAAGAAAATGGTCAAGGAAAGAGACCACGAAAGGAGGAAAGAAACCGGAGGTCATGACTACTTTCGAAATCCCTAATGACATCTACAAAGACTATTGCACACCTGATGAAGCCAAATTTGGCAAAGAAAACAAAAACCAGCGCAAAGTGCGCATTCAGAGGATCGAACGAAGATGGGCACGAGAATGGAGGGAATATCGATATGTTACTCCAAAGTACATGAAGAAATTCGCTTTAAATCCTCCATGCCCAAGAGCTCCATTGGCACCTGGCCAAGTAGCTGATCCCACCAGCATCAAGCGTGGTGAGGACTTTCCTGAAGAGTGGGCTAGGCGCCAAGCTAAATTGGCAAGACAAGCCAAGGAGGCAGTAAGGAAATTCAATGAGGATTCTGCCGCTGCTGCTGCTGCTGCTGCTGCTGAGACCTCGGTCAAACCGAGAAAATCAATGCCGAAGAAGCCTGCTTGTAGGCCAAGTGCTTCACCAACAGCGCCCTCATGGCCAAGTTCCTCGGCTGCGCCCTCACGGCAAATTCCTCAGACTGCTACTGCTCCACCAAAGTCCTCACCAGCTCCCTCAAAGTCCTCAACTCCTATGCATTTGGCTACATGTCAAAGGACTACGGGTTTCTCAATTGCTTCTGGTGTCTCAGCAAGTTCCTCAGCTGCACCAATGTCCTCATCAGGCCCCACACTGTTGAAGACTAAAGCAACAGCTGGACACGGTCCTCGGCCAAGTCCAAGGAAGAAACAGGTTGCATTCCAAGTGCCATCTGATGATGAAGCTTCTGATGAAGAACTTGCAGAAATCATCAGAGACCGACAAGTGAAGGTCGCTAGAGCCAAAGGCACATCGGTGCCACTGCTTTTGGATCCGAAGAAAATCCTCGACTACATTGACCTCTGGCACAAGGATCCAAACACCCCCATGCCTGACTTTCAACTGACTCCTGGTCAAAGTCACATGTTGACCCATTTCATCTCTCAAGAGAAATGGAAGTTTGAAAAGGCTCGTGAAATCAAAAAGGCTCAATACAGAAGGAGAAGCTCCGAAGAAAAACGTCATCAAATGACACCGAGAACTTCTCAAAGCTCAATCTGAGATCCAAGCCCTCAAGCAAGGACTTCGATGCATACTATGCTGATTGGCAAGGAGCCAAGGTGCGATTCGCCAACTCGACGAAGAAAATGTCAACTGCTGCAGCCCCATCGCAACAAGAAAATCCTCAGCCACAAACTCTGCTCAGCCTCGCTGAAGAACATGCCAAGACCGCTGATGACTTTCAGCCTGCCGATGAAAATGTATGTTCCGTGGCTGATGACTCCATTCCAGCTTGTCGAAGAAATTGCTGTGGCATCCACTAGTGGTGCGCTCAAGAAATCAAGAGATCAGGCAATCGCATCGATTGCGCTACCAAAAAATCAACCAAAGTCCTCAGCTCCTCCTGCGCCAACACCAACTCCAATTCTTCCTTCCGCATATGAAGTAAAGAAGACAAAGGCTGCAGAGCGAGCTGCAAAGAAGAAAAGGAAGGCATCACCAAGGCCAAATTCTTCACCATGAAGAAAATGAAGCCTATGACCAGCTCTCTTCAACATCCAATTGATGCTGTTCCGATTTCCTCCATGTCATCAAAGGAAAATGTTCCTTTTGGAGAAGATTACAAGATCCCAAGCGGATCTGATGAAGAAAATGTTGGGGAACGTAGTAATTTCAAAAAATTTCCTACGCACACGCAAGATCATGGTGATGATATAGCAACGAGAGGGAGAGAGTTTGTCCACGCACCCTTGTAGACCGTAAGTGGAAGCGATCACAACGCTGTTGATGTAGTCGACGCTCTTCACGATCCGACCGATCCAAGCACCAAACGACGGAGCCTCCGAGTTCAGCATACGCTCAGCTCGATGACGCCCCTCGAACTCCGATCCAGCCGAGTGTCGAGGAGAGTTCCACAAGACGACGACGTGGTGACAATCTTGATGTTCTACTCAAGCAGGGCTTCGCTTAAGCTTCATGACGATATGACCGAGGTGGAATATGGTGGAAGGGGCACCGACACGGCTAAGGAACGATCCGTAGATCAACTTGTGTGTCTATGGGTGCCCCCGCCTCAGATATAAAGGAGGGAGGGAGGAGGGGCGGCCTAATGGGAGGCGCGCCAGGAGGGGGAAACCTACTCCGTAGGTTTCCCCCTTTCCTAATCCAAGAAGGAGGGGAAGGAAGGAGTAGGAGGGGGAAGAGAGAGGGGGGCGCCCTTTCCTTGTCCTATTCGGACTAGGGGGGGGGGCGCCACTTGCCCTGGCCGGCCCTCTCTTTCTCCAATAGGGCCCATCAAGGCCCATTACTTCCCGGGGTTCCAGTAACCTCCCAGATTCGGTTTTCTCCGAAAACTCCGGAACCTTTCCGTGTCCAAATATAGTCGTCCAATATATCAATCTTTATGTCTCGACCATTTCGAGACTCCTCGTCATGTCCGTGATCACATCCGGACTCAACAAACTTCGTACATCAAAACTTATAAACTCATAATAAAACTGCCATCGAAACGTTAAGCGCATGGACCCTACGGTTCGAGAACTATGTAGTCATGACCTAAAACCATTCTCGGTCAATAACCAATAGCGGACCTGGATGCCCATATTGGTTCCTACATATTCTACGAAGATCTTTATCGGTCAAACCGCATAACAACATACTTTGTTCCCTTTGTCATCGGTATGTTACTTGCCCGAGATTTGATCGTCCGTATCCAATACCTAGTTCAATCTCGCTACGCAAGTCTCTTTACTCGCTCCGTAATACGTCATCTCATAACTAACTCATTAGTTACATGCTTGCAAGGCTTAGGTGATGAGTATTACCGAGAGGGCCCAGAGATACCTCTCCGACAATCGGAGTGACAAATCCTAATCTCAATTATGCCAACCCAACATGTACCTTCTAAACACCTCAGAGAGCACCTTTATAATTTACGCTAGACATTTGGTAGCACACAAAGTGTTCTTCCGTAAACGGAGTTGCACAATCTCATAGTTGCAGGAACTTTGTATAAGTCATGAAGAAAGCAATAGCAGTATACTAAACGATCAAGTGCTAGGCTAACGGAATGGGTCATGTCAATCACATCATTCTCTTAATGATGTGATCCCACTAATCAAATGACAAAACATGTCTATGGTCAGGAAACATAACCATCTTTGATTAATGAGCTAGTCAAGGAGAGGCATACTAGTAACTATTGTTTTGTCTATGTATTCACACATGTATCATGTTTCCGGTTAATACAATTCTAGCATGAATAATAAACATTTATCATGATATGAGGAAATAAATAATAACTTTATTATTGCCTCTAGGGCATATTTTCTTCAGTCTCCCACTTGCACTAGAGTCAATAATCTAGATTACACAGTAATGATTCTAACACCCATGGAGTCTTGGTGCTGATCATGTTTTGCTCATGAGAGAGGCTTAGTCAACGGGTCTGCAACATTCAGATCCGTATGTATCTTGCAAATCTCTATGTCTCCCACTTGGACTTGGTCCCGAATAGAATTGAAGCGCCTCTTGATGTGCTTGGTCCTCTTGTGAAATCTAGATTCCTTTGCTAAAGCAATTGCACCAAGATTGTCACGTAAGATCTTCATTGGTCCCGATGCACTAGGTATGACACCTAGATCGGAATGAACTCCTTCATCCGCACTCTTCATTTGCTGCTTCGGCAGCTATGTACTCCGCTTCACATGTAGATCCCGCCACGACGCTTTGTTTAGAACTGCACCAACTTACAGCTCCACCATTTAATATAAACACGATCCGTCTTGCGATTTAGAATCGTCTCGATCGTGTCAAAGCTTGCATCGACGTAACCATTTACGACTAGCTCTTTGTCACCTCCATATACGAGAAACATATCCTTAGTCCTTTTCGTATTTCAGATGTTCTTGACCGCTGTCCAAAGGATCCACTCGGATTACTTTGGTACCTTCCTGCCAAGCTTATTGCAAGGCATACGTCCGTCTGGTACACAGATTGCATACATGATAGAGCCTATGGCTGAAGCATAGGAACATTTTTCATTTTCTCTATCTTCTGCAGTGGTCGGGCATTGAGTTTGACTCAACTTCACACCTTGTAGCACGTGCAAGAATCCTTTCTTTGCTTGATCCATTTTGAACTTTTTCAAAATTTTGTCAAGGTATGTGCTTTGTGAAAGTCCTATTAAGCGCCTTGATCTATCTCTATAGATCTTGATGCCCAATATGTAAGCAGCTTCACCAAGGTCTTTCATTGAAAAACTTTTATTCAAGTATCCCTTTATGCTATCTAGAAATTCTATATCATTTCCAATTAATAATATGTCATCAACATATAAAACTAGAAATGCTACAGAGCTCCCACTCACTTTCTTGTAAATACAAAGCTTCTCCAAAAGTCTCAGATAAAACCATATGCTTTGATCACACTATCAAAGCGCTTATTCCAACTCCGAGATGCTTGCACCAGTCCATAAATGGATCGCTGGAGCTTGCACACTTTTTTAGCTCCTTTTGGATCAACAAAACCTTCTCGTTGCATCATATACAACTCTTCTTCTAGAAATCCATTCAAGAATGCAGTCTTGACATCCATTTGCCAAATTTCATAATCATGAAATGCGCAATAGCCAACATGATTCGGACGGACTTAAGCATCGCCACGGGTGAGAAGGTCTCATCGTAGTCAACCCCTTGAACTTGTCGAAACCTTTCGCAACAAGTCGAGCTTTATAGACAAGAATATTACCATCAGCCACCTTCTTCTTAAAGATCCATTTATTCTCTATGGCTTGCCGATCATCGGCAAGTCAACCAAAGTCCATACTTTGTTTTCATACATGGATCCCATCTCGATTTCATGGCCTCAAGCCATTTTATGAATCTGGCTCATCATCGCTTCTTCATAGTTCGTGAGGTTCATCATGGTCAAGTAACATGACTTCCGAATAGGATTACCGCATCACTCGTGTGGATCTTACTCGTAGACCTACGAGGTTCAGCAGAAACTTGATCTGAAGTTTCATGATCAATATCATTAGCTTCCTCACTAGTTGGTGTAGTTGTCACGGAACCCGTTTTCGTGATGAACTACCTTCAAATAAGGGAGTAGATACTATTATCTCATCAAGTTCTACTTTCCTCCCACTCACTTCTTTCGAGAGAAATTCCTTCTAGAAAGGATCCATTCTTAGCAACGAATGTTTTGCCTTCGGATCTGTGATAGAAGGTGTACCCAACTGCCTCTTTTGGGTATCCTATGAAGACACATTTCTTCGATTTGGGTTCGAGCTTATCAGTTGAAGTTTCTTCACATAAGCATCGCAGCCCCAAACTTTAAGAAACGACAACTTTGGTTTCTTGCCAAACCACAGTTCATAAGGTGTCGCCTCAACGGATTTTGATGGTGCCCTATTTAACGTGAATGCAGCCGTCTCTAAAGCATAACCCCAAAACGATAGCGGTAAATCGGTAAGAGACATCATAGATCGCACCATATCAAGTAAAGTACGACACGACGCTCGACACACCATTTCGCTGTGGTGTTCCGTGGCGGAGTTGCGAAACTATTCCGCATTGTTTCAAATGTAAACCAAACTCGAACTCAAATATTCTCCTCCACGATCGATCGAGAAATTTTATTTTCTTGTTACGATGATTTTCTACTTCACTCAAATTCTTTGAACTTTTCAAATGTTTCAGACTTGTGCTTCATTAAGTAGATATACCCATATCTGCTCAAATCATCTGTGAAGGTGAGAAAATAACGATATCCGCCACGAGCCTCAACATTCATCGGACCACATACATCTCAGATGTATGATTTCCAACAAATCTGTTGCTCTCTCCATAGTTCCGAGAACGGTGTTTTAGTCATCTTGCCCATGAGGCATGGTTCGCAAGTACCAAGTGATTCATAATCAAGTGATTCCAAAAGTCCATCAAGATGGAGTTTCTTCATGCGCTTTTACACCGATATGACCTAAACGGCAAGTACACAAATAAGTTGCACTATCATTATCAACTCTACATCTTTTGGCTTCAACATTATGAATATGTGTATCACTACTATCGAGATTCAATAAAAATAGACCACTCTTCAAGGGTGCATGACCATAAAAGATATTACTCATATAAATAGAACAACCATTATTCTCTAATTTAAATGAATAACCGCCTCGCATCAAACAAGATCCAGATATAATGTTCATGCTCAACGCAGCACCAAATAACAATTATTTAGGTCTAAAACTAATCCCGATGGTAGATGTAGAGGTAGCGTGTCGACCGCGATCACATCGACTTTGGAACCGCTTCCCACGCCAGATCGTCACCTCGCCCTTGCCGCTGCTTCGCTTATTCCGTAGTCCCTGCTTCGAGTTGCAAATATTAGCAATGTAACCAAGATCAAATACCCAAAGCTACTACGAGCTCTAGTTAGGTACACATCAATAACATGTATATCACATATACCTTTGTTCACTTTGCCATCCTTCTTATCCGCCAAATACTTGGGGCAGTTCCGCTTCAAAGGACTACCGCTTGCAAGAGAAGCACTCGGCTTGTGCTTAGGTCCAGACTTGGGTTTCTTCTCCGAGCAGCAACTTGCTTGCTGTTCTTTTTGAAGTTCCCTTCTTCTTCCCTTTACCCTTCTTCTTGAAACTAGTGGTCTTGTTGACCATCAACACTTGATGCTCCTTCTTGATTTCTACCTCCGCAGCTTTCAGCATCGCTAAGAGCTCGAATAGTCTTGTTCATCCCTTGCATATTATAGTTCATCACAAAGCTCTTGTAGCTTGGTGGCGTGATTGAAGAATTCTGTCAATGACACTATCATCCGGAAGATTAACTCCCAATTGAATCAAGTGATTGTTATACCCGCACATTCTCGAGTATGTGCTCACTAATGTAACTATTCTCCTCCATCTTGCAGCTATAGAACTTATTGGAGACTTCATATCTCTCAATCCGGCATTTGCTTGAAATATTAACTTCAACTCCCGAACATCTCATATGCTCCATGACGCTCAAAACGTTGTTGAAGACCCGGTTCTAAGCCGTAGCATGGCACACTAAACTATAGAGTAGTCATCAGCTTTGCTCGCCAGACGCTCTTAACGCCGCTGGCCAGATCAAGAAGAGTTCGCACCTAGCGGTGCTTCCAGACGAACTCTTCTCAGGCAGCAATGAGGATAATCCTCGTTACGGACCCAATCCGTAATTGCTACCATCATCTTTCAACTTTGCTTTCTCAAGGAACGCATTAAAATTCAACGGAACAACAAAGACGAGCCATCTATCTACAAACAAACATAGACAAGCAAGATACTATCAGTACTAAGTTCATGATAAATTTAAGTTCAATTAATCATATTACTTAAGAACTCCCACTTAGAAAAACATCTCTAGTCATCTAAGTGATCACGTGATCCAAATCAACTAAACCATAACCGATCATCACGTGAGATGGAGTAGTTTTCAATGGTGAACATCATTATGTTGATCATATCAACTATATGATTCACGCCGACCTTTCGGTCTCCGTGTTCCGAGGCCATATCTGCATATGCTAGGCTTGTCAAGTTTAACCCGAGTATTCTCGGTGCAAAACTGGCTTGCACCCGCTGTAGATGGACGAGAGCTTATCACACCCGATCATCACGTGGTGTCTCGGCACGACGAACTTTGGCAACGGTGCATACTCGGGAGAACACTACTTGATAATTTTAGTGAGAGATCATCTTAAAATGCTACCGCCAATCAAAGCAAGATAAGATGCATAAAGGATAAACATCACATGCAAATCAATATAAGTGATATGATATGGCCATCATCATCTTGTGCTTCATGATCTCCATCTTGCAGCACCACCATGATCACCATCGTCACCGCGCGACACCTTGATCTCCATCGTAGCATCGTTGTCGCCTCGCCATCTATTGCTTCTACGACTATCGCTACCGCTTAGTGATAAAGTAAAGCAATTACAGTATGCATTGCATTTCATACAATAAAGCGACAACCATATGGCTCCAGCCATTGCCGATAACTTCGTTACAAAACATGATCATCTCATACAATAAAATATAGCATCACGCCTTGACCATATCACATCACAACATGCCCTGCAAAAACAAGTTAGACGCCCTCTACTTTGTTGTTGCAAATTTTACGTGGCTGCTACGGGCTTAAGCAAGAACCGTTCTCCCACGCATCAAAACCACAACGATAGTTTGTCAAATAGACTCGCTTTAACCTTCACAAGGACCGGGCGAGCCACACTCGGTTCAACTAAAGTGAGAGAGACAGACACCCACCAGCCACCTTTAAGCAACGAGTGCTCGTGCGGTGAAACCAGTCTCGCGAAGCGCACGCTGTAATGTCGGTCCGGCCGCTTCATCTCACAATACCGCTGAACCAAAGTATGACATGCTGGTAGGTAGTATGACTTGTATCGCCCACAACTCACTTGTGTTCTACTCTGCATATAACATCAAACCATAAAAACCTAGGCTCGATGCCATCGTTGGGGAACGAGTAATTTAAAAAATTTCCTACGCACACGCAAGATCATGGTGATGATATAGCAACGAGAGGGAGAGTGTTGTCCACATACCCTTGTAGACCGTGAAGCGAAGCGATCACAACGTAGAGGAAGTAGTCGACGCCTCCACGATCCGACCGATCCAAGCACCGAACGTTCGGAGCCTCCGAAGTTCTTGACACACGCTCATCTCGATGACGCCCCTCGAACTCCGATCCAGCCGAGTGTCAAGGAGAGTTCCACAAGACGATGGCGTGGGACGATCTTGATGTTCTACTCAGCAGGGGCTTCGCTTAAGCTTCATGATGATATGACCGAGGTGGAATATGGTGGAAGGGGCACCGACACGGCTAAGGAACGATCCGTAGATCAACTTGTGTGTCTAGGGTGCCCCCGCCCCGTGATATAAAGGAGGGAGGGAGGAGGGGCCGGCCTATGGGGAGGCACGCCCAGGAGTCCTACTCGACTCAGTAGGATTCCTCCTTTCCTAATCCAAGAAGGAGGGGAAGGAAGGAGAAGGAGAGAGAAGGGGGGGGCCCGCTCTTCCTTGTCCTATTAGGACTAGGGAAGGGGAGGCGCCACTTGCCCAGGGCTGGCCCTTCTCTTTTCCAATAGGGCCCATCAAGGCCCATTTACTTCCCGGGGTCCGAACCTCCCAGATTCTCAGAATTTCTCCAAAACTCCCGAACCATTCCAACTCCAAACATAGTTGTCCAATATATCAATCTTTATGTCTCGACCATTTCGAGACTCCTCGTCATGTCCGTGATCACATCCGGACTCAACAAACTTCGTACATCAAAATACATAAACTCATAATAACCGCCATCGAAACGTTAAGCGTATGGACCCTACGGTTCGAGAACTATGTAGTCATGACCTAAAACCATTCACGGTCAATAACCAATAGCGGACCTGGATGCCCATATTGGTTCCTACATATTCTACGAAGATCTTTATCGGTCAAACCGCATAACAACATACTTTGTTCCTTTGTCATCGGTATGTTACTTGCCCGAGATTTGATCGCCGGTATCCAATACCTAGTTCAATCTCGCTACGCAAAGTCTCTTTACTCGCTCCATAATACATCATCTCATAACTAACTCATTAGTTACATGCTTGCAAGGCTTAGGTGATGAGTATTACCGAGAGGGCCCAGAGATACCTCTCCGACAATCGGAGTGACAAATCCTAATCTCAATTACGCCAACCCAACATGTACCTTTGGAACACCTTTAGAGCACCTTTATAATCACCCAGCATGCCAGACGCTTGGTAGCACACAAAGTGTTCTTCCGTAAACGGAGTTGCATAATCTCATAGTTGCAGGAACTTTGTATAAGTCATGAATGAAAGCAATAGCAACATACTAAACGATCAAGTGCTAGGCTAATGGAATGGGTCATGTCAATCACATCATTCTACTAATGATGTG
This sequence comes from Aegilops speltoides, assembly GCA_021437245.1. Taxonomy (NCBI): domain Eukaryota; kingdom Viridiplantae; phylum Streptophyta; class Magnoliopsida; order Poales; family Poaceae; genus Aegilops; species Aegilops speltoides. The sequence goes on along the minus strand of JAHHZJ010001431.1, from coordinate 7,714 downwards.
ACCTTGTTAATCAAATAACAACACATGTCTATGGTTAGGAAACATAACCATCTTTGATTAATGAGCTAGTCAAGTAGAGGCATACTAGTGACTATTGTTTTGTCTATGTATTCACACATGTATCATGTTTCCGTTAATACAATTCTAGCATGAATAATAAACATTTATCATGATATGAGGAAATAAATAATAACTTTATTATTGCCTCTAGGCATATTTCCTTCAATTGTTCCTTATGGAGAAGAACATACGATCCCAAGCGGATTGATGAAGAAATTCAAGTGGATACAATCCTTGATGAAGAAATTGAAGTGGAAGCTTCCTCAACCTATGCCTCACCCGTGCCTCAGTATCAAGAGGCAGGTGTTGAGGAAATTGAAGATGAAGATGTGGATATTGGGTGCACTACACCAGTGATGAACGATGACTTTGGGAAAGTCAAGATCCCAATACTCCTCTCTTCACACCTATTCAACAAGTTCCTCGCGCCCCGCAACAACTGCTCAAATGGGCTCAAGAAACTCATCCCACATCGCTCTGCTCATGAAGAGATTCCAGCCACTAGTGCTGAAGAACCCATCGCTGATCCTCAGATTGCACATGAGGAACCAGAGATTCTCACCAGAGCACCGAGATCGCGATTCCAGAGGTGGTACCGCAAATCACCGACATTCCTCTCGTCGAAGCCAAATAATCCGCTCAAGCAAGCAAAAATTCAAGGCTGAAGATTTCTTTTCCGAGCATGTGTTCTTCATCGCTACAACCCATATGACTCTACTCGAATGAGGAAGAGACGCTTCGACTCCAAGTCAAGCAAACTTCTATTCCTTAGTGCTATTTGACAAGGACAAGATCTTCGATCATGAACATATTCCCCATGTGGATATGGAATCACCGCCATGCTTCGAGCCAAGATTCGTGTTCTTCACGATGCAGATTGCTCAATTTCTGCAATGACATATGTGATTGGAATAAAGAACTCATTCTTCGCCCTATGCCACACCGCACATCACCGAGATGCGAAGATGTCAATTCATTGGTACTTGGATTGATGACCGAGAATACTCACTACAAGGCACCAAAGAATCGAATTGCTTCGTGTCCTTCCTCTCGATCCTCCCCATGAATCTGCACGCTGCATCTACAATGACCATGAGTTATCAAATCATTATATGCAAGTTCTCATGAAGCCTTTGAAGCCAGGCCAAGCCCCACAAACCAAATTCTCGCCAAGGATTTGCTCTATGTGCCTCGGACTGTTTATAGAATCTTGACGAAGACAATGAGTCCCATCAAAGGCCACGACTCAAATGAAGAAGATGTCGCTGGTATCATGAAGAATATGCTTTTCAATATCATTCATGGCGCTCCCATCAACTTCCATGATTTCTTCATGAGGACTCGCTAATGTTGCAATGTCACCTTTTGAGCTAAAGCCCTATGCACCTTGGATCATGAGATTCATAAGGGCAAGATCTTCACCGAACTACAAAGTCGACACTCAACCATGGCAGCTACTTGCCGCCCATTGAAGTCCTCAAGAGGCCGCCATCATCCGATGACAAGGGCAAGGCAGAAAATGTCATTGATGAAGGCACTCGCCCATTGATGGTCAATTTCGCAAGGTTGCATCTTACTCCACCAATGATGACTCGCAACACATGATACCGCCAAGAAATACCTCAACCAAGCAAAAGCCTCAAGCAAAAGCACCTGTGGTGATGACTAATCGTGAGTTACTCCTCGCCTTCATCGAAGGTTGAACGCAATCACAAATGGGTGAAGCGCCAATTTGCTGCAATTCTTCACAACATGACCTCAACGATAATGCAAAGTGAAGAAAACCATTATCACCTTCATGAAACCCTCAACCGCACTGGCTGTTCTCATCATGTCTATTCACGGAAGAATTGAAGACTATGGGTCTCTGTGAAGCATTTGACCGGTCTGCACCTCCTCCAAGAAATTCAAGAGAGTCAAAGTTCCTGATTTGGTGGCTAGCTCTTATTCTTCATCGCGTAAACTGATGAATATGAAGATTTGGACGACATCGCGGCAGCCCTACTTCAACAAACAACCCCGATAACGCCGGGCGCCTCCATCAACTTGAATATCTTATATGCTTAGTCCTCGCCAATCCTTTTGGTCATTCTAATGACAAAGGGGAGAAATCTGAGTTAGTCTTCAAGCCGGTTTATATTATGGGCGTTTTATTAAGTTACAACTCGCTCTTCCAAACTTTTATTGGATCGAGTTGTAATCTTAAACCCGATGGTGCCCTCGATACTTTTGATGGTGCTTGCACTATGCTCGATACTTTTGATCGTGCTTCGCACGCTTGATGCTCGATTTTGATACTTTAAGCTCGATGCTTTTGAAGCACTGCTTATATTTGAGCTCAAACTATTATGTGATTTTCCGCGCTTATTCCTAGCTAATACTATTGCACGATCAATCTCATCAGCACCATATTTCATCATGCATTTCAAATTCTTCATATATATATATCAAATGCGTATGAATTACAAGATATAGGGGAGATCTCCATGATTAAATCTTCAAATGTGCATTGCCTCAAAAGCAAATTCTCACTATGCACATATTCGGGGGAGTTCTTCTATATCTTGCAATCAAATTCCTCAATATCAGTATTTACACTTCATATGTTTATCCCCGTTGAAAACTTAACCTATGTTGTCATCAATCACCAAAAAGGGGGAGATTGTAAGTGCATCTAGTGCCCCTTAGTGATTTTGGTGTATTGAAGACTTATAGGTTAAGTAACTGATGCGTTTGTGAGTGTACACAGGTCTATAAGTCTTTGAGGAGTTTGATATTTACAGAGAAAGTCGACCCCTAAAAATGAAGTTCTTCGACTAAAGACTTTGATATTTTGAAGACTTTCTGAAGACTTTGAAAGTGAAGAAATAGGTGTGACCACGAAGACTTGATATTCATTCGAGGAATATGAAGCGTGAAGACTTTTGTTTTTGTAGTTTCATTTTCTCTTTCTTGAGTCATAGGAAACACCGTGATCGTTAAAGGGGTCGAGGAAATACTAAAGAAAAATTTCCATGTGATGCTCAACTCAAAATCCTACACCTACCAATCCTTCGAGTGAAGCCATTGAAATCTCATACAGCTTCAATAAATTTCTTCAAAGGATGAGACGCAGTTCTTCCGTCACCGATGACTTTGCTCGACCGAGGAGTTAGGAATTCGCCAAAGGCAAATTGCCTACACAAGGAGGAACATGATAGCCCCGAGGACTTTGAGAGTCAAATTTCCGATCGCTGTCAGGTCATACGCCACGCTGACCAAAATATCTTATCCACCTAACGGTCATATCATTGAAGGGCATTTATGTCTTATCATGTCGGGCTGCTCCCTAGGCTATAAATAGCAGCCCTACAACCACTAGTTGGTTGGCTGCTCCGAGAGAACTTGACACTTGTCATTTGAGAGCAACCCATCCTCCGAGGACTTTGAGCGAAAAATCATCAAGTGAGGAAAATCCCAAAACCAAACCCCCACAAACCCCAAGTGATTGAGCATCATCAAGAAATTGATCCTCGTGGATCCGACGCTTGTTACCTTTGAAGATCGTGCTTCTTCCAGACGGTTAGGCGCCAAGGTCTAGAGCATCCAAGAGGAATTGTGGATCGCCGAGTGACCAAGTCTGTGAAGGTTTGGAAGTCACCAAGACTTACCACGAGTGATTGGACGAGGCTCATGCGTGGTCTTAGTTCAAGGAGAATACGGTGAGGACTGGGTGTCCTGAGTTGCGCTCGAGATCGGGTGTCCGGATCGCGTGTCCTCGAGTTTAAATACTCAACCGCCCCAACTAGACGCATAACCGAGACAAAGCAGCTTGAACTGGTTTACCAAATCATTGTCTTCACCAACTAACTGGTTCTATCTCCTCAACTCACCCATTTCCTCATTCTCGTGTTGAATGTTGTTCATATCTGTGCTTGAAGACTTTGATCAAGACTTTCACAAATTCCTCGCTCAATTTCTTCACCGCTTGTCTTCATCTTGTTATCCTGTGATTACGCTTTCTCGTACTCTATGCTAGTCTTCATTTCATCATGATGACCATGCTAGTAATCTGTTATGTTTACTCGAGTACATATTCCGTCAGAAGTAGTTCTTCGCTAAGGAATTTCCTCACCAGCAAATTCCTCAGTGAAGAATTCATAAAAATTGTCTATTCACCCCCCTCTAGTCGATATAACGCACTTTCATGCACACACTTGTGTCTGTTGACAAAGATCCTAGTAGTAGCTGATAAAACGCATGTGCTTGCTGCCCTCCCAGCTTTATTTATACTACTACTCATGCATTGTGGAGAGTTTTTCTTCCGTGTACAACTTACTATTCCCTCCGGTTCACAAATAGATCAAGCGCCTTACGCTAAATTATTTATTAAATATAATATCCTATTGCTAAAATTGTTGGGATGGCCGAGTGGTCTAAGGCGGCACATTTAGGGTGTGTTCCGTAAGGGCGTGGAAAATGGTGAGGGTGGATCAAGCTCAACATTGAGGGTTGGCTCTTTGTTGAATGTACGATCGGTGAAGGAGGTATAATAGGTAATGATATGCTTTAACATCAACAGTTGAGAATCGAGTAGCATGAAGCTGAAACCTGATGGGAGTTGTTGGGGGTGGAGAACACCTGATGTTGGATGGATCGTCACCACGTGTGGCGAAGCTTTCATTGATGAGCCTCCGACACTAATCAACACCCTTGGATTCAGTATATTCATTTCTGGTAGTGATGCACACACTTGTGTCTGTTGACAAAGATCCTAGTAGTAGCTGATAAAACGCATGTGCTTGCTGCCCCTCCTAGTTTATTTATACTACTACTCATGCATTATGGAGAGTTTTTCTTCCAGGTACAACTTACTATTCCCTCTGGTTCACAAAATAGATCAAGCGTCTTACGCTAAAATATTTGTTAAATATAATATCCTATTGCTAAAAACTGTTGGGATGGCCGAGTGGTCTAAGGCGGCACATTTAGGGTGTGTTCCGTAAGGGCGTGGGAAATGGTGAGGGGTGGATCAAGCTCAGCATTGAGGGCTGGCTCCTTTGTTGAATAGACGACTGGTGAAGGAGGTATAATAGGTACGTATATGCTTTAACATCAATAGTTGAGAATCGAGTAGCATGAAGCTGAAACCTGATGGGAGTTGTTGGGGGTGGAAAACACCTGATGTTGGATGGATCGTCACCGCGTGTGGCGAAGCTTTCAGGATGAGCCTCCGCACTAATCAACACCCTTGGATTCAGATTTTCATTTCGTAGTGATGCACACACTTGTGTCTCTGCTGACAAAGATCCTAGTAGTAGCTGATAAAACGCATGTGCTTGCTGCCCTCCCAGTTTATTTATACTACTACTCATGCATTGTGGAGAGTTTTTCTTCCGTACAACTTACTATTCCTCTGTTTCACAAAATAGATCAAGCGCCCGACGCTAAATTATTTATTAAATATAATATCCTATTGCTAAAATTGTTGGGATGGCCGAGTGGTCTAAGGCGGCACATTTAGGGTGTGTTCCGTAAGGGCGTGAAAATGGTGAGGGTGGATCAAGCTCAGATTGAGGGCTGGCTCTTTGTTGAATGTATTTATCGGTGAAGGAGGTATAATAGGTAACGATATGCTTTAACATCAACAGTTGAGAGAATCGAGTAGCATGAAGCTGAAACCTGATGGGAGTTGTTGGGGTGGAAAACACCGATGTTGGATGGATCGCCACCGCGGTGGCGAAGCTTTCAGTGATGAGCCTCCGACACTAATCAACACCCTTGGATTCAGTATTTTCATTTCCGGTAGTGATGCACGCACTTGTGTCTGTTGACAAAGATCCTAGTAGTAGCTGATAAAACGCATGTGCTTGATGCCCCTCCCAGTTTATTTATACTACTACTCATGCATTGTGGAGAGTTTTTCTTCCAGGTACAACTTACTATTCCCTCTGGTTCACAAAATAGATCTAGCGTCTTACGCTAAATTATTTATTAAATATAATATCCTATTGCTAAAAATTGTTGGGATGGCCGAGTGGTCTAAGGAGGCACATTTAGGGTGTGTTCCGTAAGGGCGTGGAAAATGGTGAGGGGTGGATCAAGCTCAGCATTGAGGGTTGGCTCCTTTGTTGAATAGACGACTGGTGAAGGAGGTATAATAGGTACGTATATGCTTTAACATCAACAGTTGAGAATCGAGTAGCATGAAGTTGAAACCTGATGGGAGTTGCTGGGGGTGGAAAACGCCTGATGTTGGATGGATCGTCACCGCGTGTGGCGAAGCTTCCAGTGATGAGCCTCCGACACTAATCAACACCCTTGGATTCAGTATTTTCATTCTAGTAGTGGGGCGTTCGCCAATTATGATGCCCACACTTGTCTCTGTTGACAAAGATCCTAGTAGTAGCTGATAAAACGCATGTGCTTGCTGCCCCTCCCAGTTTATATACTACTCATGCATTGTGGAGAGTTTTTCCCTCTGGTTCACAAAATAGATCAAGCGTCTTAAGCTAAATTATTTATTAAATAGAATATCATATTGCTAAAAATTGCTGGGATGGCTGAGTTGCTAAAAATAGAATATCATATTACAAAAACACTCTACATCAAACATTAAAAAAATGTTGACCAAACCTTTGAAGAATGTTAAATGCGTATAAAGAAAATATTTCTCATGTATATGAAAAATGCAAACAAAAAATAGAATTGGTGTGAAAAGAAGTTGATCATGTATTTAAAAACTGTTACTCAAGCATTTCTTAAAACAAGTATTTGAAAAATAGTAATGTTGCATTCAAAAAATGATAATGTGTATAGAGAAAATGTTGACCATGTATTCAAAAAATATAAGTCTTGTATTTGAAGATTTTAATCATGCATTTCAAAAAATTTAAATGTGTATAGAATTTTTTGACCACGTATTAATAAAATGTTAATCTTGTACCTGAAAAATGTTAATAAAGCATTTGAAAATATTGAATGTCCATAGGTAATTGGTTGGTTATGTATTAAAAAATATTAAACTAGTATTTGAAAGATGTTGAACATGTATTAGGAAGGGTCGCCCTAACAGCCACACGTGTGTCAGGAAGGGAGACGCACCACGCGTCTCTAATGTAAACAGATTGCCACGTCATCACATGCATGCATGCAGGAATCTTTTTGGATTTTCAGTTTTTAAAATGTTTTATCTCTTAAACGAAAAATCCGATTGAAAATCCGTTTTCACCATTAAATCTCTCGCGATGAGATCTTCGAAACTAGATCCCATGTTGATATGTTTTGATGAATTTTTTTTTGGATTAAAAGTTGCCATGTCTATTGCATATGAATTGCCATGATGTTTTCACTGAAGTTGCCATGATATGTTTCAGCTATTTTCTTCTACATTTAAAAGTAAATTTTGACATTTATAAAATGGGAAATTAAGAAACAAGACTTGCCATGAACCATAAACTAAAATTGCCATGATACATGCACGTACAATTGCCATGGTTCATACAAAAAATAATTTTCATGGTCAAAGTACTGGAGTTACCATCATCAAAATACTAAAATTGCCATGATCTACAAACTAAAATTGCCACATGGCAACTTTAGTTTAAGCCCTATGGCAACTGCAGTGTAAACATCGTGGCATCTTCTGGCAATTTTTTTTTCGTTGAAACATATC